>CAUYPK010083728.1:0-90201 GCA_963574355.1 Loris lydekkerianus | reverse complement strand
TCTTAGGTTGACTGAACGCAGAGTGATCTTACCCGTCTTTGGGTACTATGAATGTAATCCACCGTGCAGCCTCTCCATATCCTGTCTTAGGTTGTCCCAGCTTTGGGAATCTTACCCGTCATTGGTGCTATGGAGGGCAGTGAGAAGTAACAGTTAGATTCTTGGTTAATGAGCCAGTGATATTAGACCTCGACCTGATTTAACTGCCTCTAACCTTTTTTTGGGATACAGAGCCCAAAGGTGAAGGGTAAATAAGGGTAGCAGGGGAAGAAGGTAGGGTGAAAAACAATGTAGGCCCGTCCACAGGGGATTTTCTAGAATTTCTTTTCTTTTTGAATTTAATTTTTAATTTATTTGTAATAGTTATCGGTACATAATAGTTGTATATATTCACAGTGTGCATGTGGTGTTTTGAAACAGGCATACAGTGTGTACATATCCAATCAGGGTAACTAGCGTATCCATCACCTCTAGTTCCATCCATGTTGTTGTGAATAGCAGAATTTCATTCTTTTTTATGGCTGGGAATAATTTCTCTCACCTTTTTCAGTGTGCTATAACAGAATTCGCTCTGGGGAAAGTATTCCTGGGTACTGAAAGAGCTTTGTCATGTAACTCAACATTCTTACATCATTTTAGTTTAAGTGATTGAGAAACTGTCTCGGGTTTGTTTCATTCTGTTTGGTTTGGTGGGAGATCTTCAAGGATGAGGGAAAATCCTCTCTGGGACATTTTCTTTGTCTTAAGGTTTGCTGTGTACAGGGAGTAAAGCCTTTTGCTTGTTCTTTTGTTTGTTTTTTAAGCTCTTTTTAAACTATTGAAGTCAAGACATATTTCCCATGTCCCTGGGTAGGAGCTTCCTTCCACTTTCCTAAGTCTTAAAAGTTCTATCCCGGGCTTCGCATATAAAATGGACCTACAACCCTGTCCTGCGCCAGCTCAGGTGAAGGAACATTTTTCTTTTTCTTTCTCCCTTTTTTGGTTCATTCTCTTTCTTACTCATTTCCTGTTTGTTTGGCTTCTTTTATTCTATTTTGCCATGGAAAGGAAATATACTGAGCACAATGAAATTCTTAGATAAACAAGAGCACTGCATGAGTTTTAGGCGGGAAAGTTAGAGAACACATTGTAGAGATCCTAATTGGACAGAAACAATAGTGTCCTCAGGATAGAAATATTGAAAATTTAAATTTTAGTGAATCCCTAACTGTTGGTTCTTAATTCTATCAGTTTTATTTGTATTTTAATTTTCTCTTTTAAATCAAATGCATAGTTTTGGTTGTTGAAATTGTTATGTACGTGTATAATGTCTCCTTAGGATTGAATATTCAGGGACAAGTGACAGAAGAGTAGACAAAAAGTGATGTCAGTGGAAATAGCATGTCACGTGACAGTAACCCTACCCTAAATAATGGTGAAATAGTCAATATTGTAATTAAGTTACACTCAGTAGTTATTCCAGGTAGCAACTACCACTCTTAGTTGAAAAGTGACTGGTTTCGCACTAATAAATTTCTGTCCATTGATGAAAGTTAGTTAACCTCTCTCAGCAAGCCATTTCATGAAATAGAACATTATTATACTTATGTATCATTTATATAGTTCTAAAACACCCTACTTTGACATGATTGTAGAGTCACAGAAAAGAAAATACAAAGGAAGACAAGGGGAAACACCCTTCATTCAGCCTTCTCACCATGTTAACACCTTGCTTAAGTATAGTCGAGTATTACAACTAGAATGTTGATATTGTTATAAAGTATAGCACTTACTCAAATGTCACCAGTGTGCACGCACTCATTTGTGTGTGTGCATGTGTGTACCTGTGTAGAGCCATGCAATTTTATCACAGGTGTAGCCTCTTGTAACCACCACCACAATTGAGACACTTAACTATGTCATTATCACAGGACCCCTTGTAAAATCTTTGCTTATTACATCTGACTATATTGGGATGAGAGTGATCTGTATTTGCCCCAGGCTCATGGGTTAAATAACTGATAGAACTCATGGTAAAACCTGAGATTACCGTGTCCTGTCTTAGACCAGTTTAACACCTCATATAGTTTATTCTTAATTTACAAAGTAGTTAATTGTTTAGCAAGCTTAGTGGTAAGAGATTTGATGCAAACAAAATTTTGTAGTAGTAAAGTTTGACTATTTCATCACAAAGCTGGAATTTTTAAAAATCCTGATGCTGTAATTCTGTTACTGGATACAAATGGGTTAAGGGAACTTTACAGTAAGTAGAAGCATTAGGTTAGTAAGATTAGTATTTAGACGAATCATCTATTGCTTCCTAAGAACTCAGCCTGGTTTCTAAGAGGCAAGGAGAAGGTTTGTATCTATAAGGATGCACAGAGTTTGAGCTACAAATTAAATAATTAAAACTCTTCACCAAGAAAATTGAGTACCTACTCCCTCCCTTTCATACACAACACATCATATATTTTTTAGAGACAAGGTCAAACTGTGTTGCCCAGTCTGGACTCAAACTCTTGGACTCAAGCAATCCTCCTGCTTCAGCCTCATGAATAGCCGGAATTGAAGATATCTGACACTATGCCTGGCCACATTAGATAATTTAAGAATCATTTTTCCCTTCCAGTTTACAGTTAATGCTTATTATGATCAGTTACCACTTATAAAATTATTAGAGTGAGAGTTATGGGGGAAAATCAGGAACTGGCATGTCGGAGCGCATGGTTTGATTCACTTATCTCTTCCATATCCATTTGGGAAGTAGTTTTGATGCTATTCACTTTTTGGAATAAATCTGGTTATAAAAGAGTAGAACAGAATTTATTTGGAAAGGGTGTGGAGCTAAAGATTTTCCTACTATGTCAGCATCAGAAATTAGAGATGGAAGGAGCCCATTAGCTGACTTGCCCTATTTTCATAGAAATTTCAGTGAATTGTTTTTCAAAAGTCCTAATCTATTTTTGTTTATAATAAATGGGAACTCAGTGCAGATTCTTGCTAGAACTCGAAACTGCTGATTGTTGTGTTTTCTGGGTTGTTTTTCTTTTTAGAACCTCTTGACAGTTTGCACAGCTAATTGCTGTGTTCTCATTTGTTTAATTCCAGCACCGCTGTGGGCTTTTTAGAATGGGGGTAAAGGAAGAGGAGGACAACTGCAGTTTTCAAGTACCTCAACAAGCTGTTTCAGAAAGGAGAGTGGGGGTAGAGAAAATGGTGATGTGTGTGTGCTGTGTGTGTTGGAAGATGGGTCAAAGTTAAAGCAGCAAAGTGAGTTTTTAAAGTGAGTGACTCAAAGTGAGTGCTAGGGTTTGGTAGCTAATAATACTTTTTGAAGGGTTTTATCAGAAACCAAATACAGGAGATAGTGGGGACCCTGTGGGCTCGTTTTATGTAGGGCACTCTGTATTATGATGAATCATTTGCAACAAAAGTTTTTGCTAGGAAAACTGAATCATATACACTCTCAGAAATCCAGCTTTTATTTACTGGTGAGTGAATTCAAAAGAAAAGATTTAATTTATGTAGTTACTAATTTCACATGAAAGATACCTTGAGATTTTGAAGAGAATCTGTTAATAATTATTTCCTGTACCAAATGGATAGCTTTAAAGCACACCGATTTCAGTGTTGTGTGGATTCTATTTGCAGGGAAAAGAAAACTTTCGTCAGGAATTATGAAGTTGTTGTCAATGAGTCTTGAGTCCCTTGTACAGGTTTGGGAATTTAGAAGCATTAACCAAACATTTTAGGAATGGCTGAGGTAGTGATGTGAGGCAAATGGTACCTTTCACGTGTCTTTTTGCTGGTATTGGGGGTGCAAGGATTTTTGGGGGTGGGTGGGATTGATTCAATGAATGGACTTGCATGTTTTCACTTTCTTTCCTACACTGTAAGATGTAAATTTTTAAAAAGGTCCCCCACAATTCATTAGACTGAAAATTGCCTTTAATACATTATCCCTAAATAATTATCCTGCTTCTTAAAGAGATGTCAATTTTGTATGAGGAAATTAATGTGAATTTCATAGAAAAAATTTACAGCTATTTCATATTGAGAGAACAACCTCTGTGTGTGCAACAATGGTGAAAATGATTATTGTTGAATCATGTGTACAGCTTCTCTTAGAGCAGCCAAAGCAGTGAGATTAGCCCACGAAGAGTAGATAATGAATGACTAGTGCTCTACATTTGCATAAATAGATTAATGGTATTTTGTGATTTCTTATTGTTGTAAGTGACAGAGACAGTTATTCTCAAACCTTTCCAGACACAATGAATGACAAACATTGTGTGCAGAGTTATTTGAACCTCCATATATGAACTTGGTTGAATTCTTGAGTGCTAAGATGAAACTCATACGCATTCTTGCAACCATTGCCATGGCAACATACTTAAAATTTTCAAGGTTGTCTCCCTTGAGTTTGCACCTGCAGTTAGCTTATTATGGAACAGAAAAGAAGGCTTTCCAACTTGAAAATGCTTTGGAATGGTTGGGAGTATTTTTTGAAATAAAGTGAAGTTTAAAAGTGGAAAAGCAAGATATAACATTCAGGGGAAAAAGTACATTTGCATTGTTCATGAAATATTTTTCCCCTTCCTACTTTGCAATACTCTAGGCAAGGGAAAATGTGGGTAGTCTACCTCTTTTAGTTATTAGGATACTGGGGTTCTTCCCACTTTAATGAGAAACATATTACTTCCTAGTAAGCTAGAGATAACATATATGCATGTCTTGTAAAATAATAAGGAAGGTGATAATAGCCAAGAATTAGTGCTTATTATGTATCAAGAACAGTGTTAAGTGTATCATCTGTCAAGATTTTCTTCATTATTACAACTGTACTGCAGAGATTGATTAATGCATCCCTTCCTGTTACAAATGAGAGATGAAATAAATCACCCCAAGTTCTAGTAGCTCCGAATACTACAAACCATGAATGTATCTGACTCCAGTGGCAATGCACTGCATCACTGGGAGTAGTGATCCCATACCCTGCAGTAGGACTCCTCAATTTGTCAAACTAACAGCCGGTCCTAGGAAACCGAAAGATGCTACAATGGACGGCATCTTTCAATCTATTCAGTAAATCACTCACTCTGAGTAAATATAGCCAGACTCCTGCATGGCTGCATCAAGTTCTGTCTAATAAGTATAAGGCAATGTAACTTTCAGTGTTCCAGGCAGCCAGGTAATCAAAAAAATCTTTGCTTAATCTTCCTCTCCTTCCTAGGTCACTCAGTGGAACACAAAAGAAGGCCTGGTTTCTGTTGGCTAGACATGGAAAATAGAAGTTGAGATATTTGGAATATAGTTTCAATAAGGTTTTGGATTCAATGAAATAAAATAAGCCTATATAACAGTTATTATTGTGGAACTATTTACACACTTAAAGGGTCACTTAAAAATAAATGTACTATCTTCACAAAGAACTTTGCATTTGGAAGATGCTAACAATCTTGTGTATTTTAAGCCACGAGCCTTGACTCAGTATTAGAAAGCACCTGGGTTTTCTTTTGTGAGAACTTTCCCTGATGTCTCTGACACTCTTTCCCTGATAGCCAATTTCTTATTTCTTGAGGCAGGTAGATAAGCTTAATATCTGAAGTTCCAGCTCAAAGCAGACCTGAAGAAGCAAATTGGAAGAGAAGAGCATTCTAGAGAGACTGATCAGAGAGAAAGACTAGTTAGCACTTGTACAGACTCAAAGTTAAAAGAGCAGTTTGGGGACCTGTGTAACAGAGATGGTAATAGTCTTTAGAATCTGAAATCACTGCTGTGTCGCTGGACTGGATGCTTCCAACAGTGGCACCAAAGCATCAAGAAAAGCTTGTCTTCTAGATTTCACAAGTTCTCACACTGACAAATGGCATATTTATTGTGAATAGGTGTGTTTCTTGTCCATAATCAGCAGGCTATCCACATAATGAGAATGAAGAGTAAAGGATGGGCGAGACTGCAGAGGTGTGGGGGGTAGGAAAGGAAAGGACACATCCAGATGGCAAAGCGTGATAGCAACTGTGAGGGAAAATGTCAGAACCCAGGAGAACAGGTTGCAAATGCAAGGCTTTAAAGAGGAAAGCTATCCAACCATGTGGTTGGTTATTTAGAGATCTAAGTGTTTTACATGTGATCTTTACTTATCACAAGTAATGGCAAAAAATAAAGTGTGAAAGCACCCAAAACAAAGGTCGTTGAACAATGGCAGAACTAAATAAAATGTATCTGTGGAAGAGTCCAAAAACTGACGCCATCTAATAAAATGTGTACACGGTCATGCCCTTTAATGAAGCTTCTGGTTCACAATAGAAGACAGTTAGCAAAAGTCTTGCTCAACTTGTGCACGTGTGTTCTTTGGTGGGTCCTGAATAGGCTTTGCAGCCTCACTGCTAAGGGCTTACTGTCCTTTCTGGCAGCAGTGGGAGATGGTGGGCATCATTCCCTAGTATTTCTCAAAGCTCTGGCTTAAAATTTCAACAACACATACAGCAGAATTGAAAAAGGCAAATTATGTATGAGAAACTTGGGCAAAGTCGTAAATGATTCCTGCTGCTATTTGTTCTCCTCTCCATACCCAAATGTGAAACTGAGAACAAGAGAAAGCGCGAGAGGCCCCCTGGAGATGCAGGAGGCCAGTTTTACTCTGGTCCCACACTCACTGATACAGCGACTCGATGCTGCACACCTGACCCACTCCTGACTGTGCCAGTGGAGGGGTTTTAAGGTATTTGCAAAAGTGCTGTCATATGTAGTTTGTTTATAGGATGCTTAAATGTGGAAATGTGAATTTAAGTCAGGAAATCGCACTTTTTTTGTGAGGGAAATATTTATCTCAAAAGATCTAGGTCCAGTGCTAATAATAAATTTTAAATTCCAAGATGCTTTGAGAAAAAAGATGAAAATCTGAACAGAGCCATTCCTTCTGAGAGCCAAGTGTGTTTACGTTACAAACATAATAAGATCTTGTGTGTACCAGCTATCATGCTAGACAGTATGGCTGTCTCTCCCTAGACAATTTAATACCTATGATACCCCTGCAAGATAGGTGTGAATACTTCACTTTTACATAGGGACAAGTACAGAGAAGTTAGGGAACTTGCCTAGAGGCCCAGAGCTAGTAAATGGCAGAGCTGAAATTTAAGTGTGGTCTGTTCAGCTCCAGCATTCATTCATGCTTCTTTCCTGCTCAGTTGTGGAAAAGGCAACTTTCTGTTCATAGACGGCCTTCATTTGTCACCCTGGAAATTCCCCTTTACAATTCAAGACAAGGAGATCTGGTCACTTAGCGTGAATGTCAGTCTTATCAGCCCCAACACACCTCTCTTAGGAAGTATCTTTGAACTATAAATATTAAAAGCTGCTATCCGCACAGCCCCATCCACAACGCTATGGCAAATTATCCTGATAGAATGTAGGCAGCTTAGTAATTTAAACTGGAGAACCAGGAGTCAAGTGTCAGGATTCGTGATGTCTCAAGTTAAATCAATAATTACACACGGAGCACCTTCCCTGTGCCGAGAAGTAGTTTAGCAGAGCAAAAAAGACCATTTCTTATACCACAAATTCTTCTCACAGAAACACTCTCAGATTTCTTTGACTTAGGAAATTGTCATAATACCCGAGGAGAGCCTATAATTCTGCTCCCTAATTGTACAGGTGGGCACAGGTGCTACGGTGTGTTGGTTAGAGTCGTAGCATTTGTTTGGACTTTTCTTGCTGTGTGAGATCTTCTTTCTTCCTGAAGCAGCTCCAATGGGAGTTAGGACACCACAGATGATACAGGAAGGGACAACAAATGAAAGCAAAGGGAAAAAGAAGGAAGATAAATATTGGCACCCTTTATCACTTGAAAACTGAAAGAGCACCAGTCGTTATAAAATGAACAATGGTAGCAGTCACGTTTTCTCAGGAGTCAATGTGACCATGTTTCTTCTTGCTTTGCAAACAGACACCTTTTTTAACCAGCTAATGGATCAATTATAAGAGAACATAGAGCAGCTCTGGCTCTGCCAATCTCTCACATTTGGAAATATTTTTTGTAAAATTCTAAGGTGCTTTTATTTCATCCAATGATATGGTAAAATGATTTGCAATGGTGGGCTTATTTTCTCTATCAAACTACTATATTTTCTGTATTATATTGAGTACAGTGGCCAGATATTTGCCTCCTATTTGCGAGGTACTATGCCAGGCACTGGTGATGCAACCTTGAATATAAAGTGTAAACATTTAATGAATGTATAAAATATTAATTAATTCGTAAAATATTAGATGCCATCTTCAGACATGAAAGAAATTGAACTGCATTCTCCATTGTAAGTATTCTGTGTCAGGATACATTATTATTCCTTCTTATTAACAAATTCCTCCTTATGACTCCTTATTAATAAAAAGTATTCAACAAAGAATTATGAAAGGGAGAATGAATGAGTGAATGAATGAATGAAAGACCCTATAACTGTAAATAGGATGAGTAAATTCTGTCCTGCATTGATTTCTTGGTCTGTATTTGCTGGCTGTTCTCACCCAGTCTTGATCTTCATGCAATTTATTTCAGGAAAAAGATAAAACATTCATCCTGCAGTTAGATGTTGAAGGAAAACATTATAAAGGCATAGTTTCCTTGCAATTAAATAAAAGTACTTACAATGCAAGACTACTGCAACAGAGATTGGAAGAGATAGGGTGGGTGGGGGAATTTTATATAGGAAAGAAATCCATAATGATAGTCAACTTTTTTTTTTTTTTTTAGTCCTTTTCTCAGAGTAGGTTTTATCTTACTGCTTTCTCAAAGGACAGGAATGCTTCATAAAAGCAGGCAGACCAACTTACTGCAAGACATTTTTAGCTTTGCCTTCCTCCTAACCTTCAGTCCTTCTCTCTTTCAGTTAAAGATAATGTCACTTTTTGCTATTTCTCTCCCATAAATTTTCAGCCAGGGGATAGAATGTGGAAACCAGTTACAAAGTTTCATTGTCACTTCCAGAGATGTTATAAGGCAGATGAAATGTTTGGGAAAGTCTGATTTCACCACAGTTCTCATCTAACACACTTAGGAGTTATAGTCTTGGAAAGCAATCTGTGCTTGCTCTCTCTTACTTGGAGATTCAATGAGCTGTTATAAATGAACAATTGTGACGAACATACTTTGTCACAAAAAGGATGCAGTGAGTTTAGGGTGGGTGACCAGGAAGGATAACATTATTTAAAATGTGATGATTCTAGAAAATTTAAGGGTCAAGTATAATATTTCTTCTATTTTTAAAATCAAGATGAACCACTCTTCTCTGTATTAATTCTACTTTCACAATTATTATTTTTCATAATCATAATTATTTTCAAGAAATGCTTTTATTTATACAGATACTTAAAGAATATAAACCAGGTTTTTGAATGGTGTTGTCATTTTAAATCAACTCAGTTGAACTCCCATGATGCTCTGGGACCATAAAACATAAACATTAACTCTGTCCCTGAGAGGTATATGAAAGAAAACATATATCCAAATAGTTTTCAACCTTTTAGAATTCAAGATAATTTGGAAAGACAAATACAGCCACTATTCTAATGCACTAGAAATATTGCTCACTGTCTTAAAAGCATTCATTTGTGTATTTTTAATCCATAGAGAAAAACATAACAGGCAATGCATATTATAACTGCAAATACAACCACTTCCATAAGGAACATGGTGGTGGCCAGTTCACACTTAATCAGTCTCTCTCTTACATTCTCTCTTTCTCTCACTCCCTCCTTAATTATTACTTCATAATGTTTCCTAAGCGATCTAATTTTTCCTGTTTATCTGTTTGTTTATATGCTATAGATATAATAGGGCATAAAACTCTGGATGCAGAAATAAAATATGTCAGGTTGTCATAATCTAATGAGAAGAATTTAAAATATAAAGAGAATTCGAGTATCCCCAAATCTGTGTGCTAAGCTCTCCAGGATCTGCCTGGAGAAAAGGGAACCTCAGTGCCAGGCATGGATTGGCACTGCTTAACTTGTAGGTTACCAGTGAGATTCATACATATGCCCTGAGTAAGCAGGGCTGAAACGAATCCAACCCTGGGGATAAAAGGAAGCAATCCAAGGAGGGCAGCATTTATGTGAGGGGCCAGTTGGAGTGACAAATATAGATTCTGTTCAACTGAAGGCACGGAAGATTTCAGGCTGTGAAAATGAATGTATTCAGTTAAGTGGATATTTGGCTACCCCCTTTAACCCTGCTCCAGAACTATTCTTTATGTTGTCATGTTAGGGCCAAAGGCAGTTCCTTATTAGTTGTGATGATAACTTACATAAACACTGCATCAAGGACAATTTCATGCTTTCCAAAGTGTTTTCACATGTACCAAATTTAATTCCTATAACATCCCTGTAAAATAGGGAAGTTATCGTAATACACATACAAATGATTACATATACGCATATATTCCAATATACACATATATTCACATATATGCATATATTCCTATACACACATATATTCCTAGGTAACATTTAGAATACAGACACCTGTCCTAGATGATGGATATTGCTCATGAAAGCCAGAACTGAGACTTGAATTCTGGACTAGTATTCATTTTCCATTATTTTGATCATAGTAGAAACTAAGCTGGTGTGTTTCAGCAGTGCAACATCACAAATATTTATTAATGAACCAAAATGTGTGCCATCAGGAATGAAATAGCCAAGGATAAGTATAAAAGCTTGGAGGCCAGTTTAACTAGCACCAGCAAAAATGAAACCCTCTTAGTGAACAACAAAGTAGCATTGTGATATCCCAGCCAGATAATGTTTACTCCTGAGCACCACTTAACGGATATAGGTACTGCATGAATAGTGGCTGATTGGGGGCATGCAGTATAGAAGCTTGCATGTATTCAACTCATGGGTCAAATTAAAATCAGAAAATGAACTTTCTGTTAACTAAGACATTATTTCTAGCCACACCCACACTTATTGCTGTTCCATACTCTAAGCCTTGTGAAGAATAGAAATACTCATATATTCCCAGTTTAAAGCTCTATCAAGGAGACGTTGATCTTGGTGGTACTACTTAGTAGCCAGATAACATTTTTGGGTAACTAGCTACCCAATGGTAAAGGTGGCTCCTTCTACACCTTTGATTTCAACCTCTAATTCTAGGGGTATCAAGTCAATGAGACTGACTTTGTCAGTGAGTGTATGTTTAGATTGTTTCTGGAGAATCAATCAGTGTTACCATTAAATGGTCACTTCCATTTATTAATTCCTAAGATGTAATAACAGATGATTTGACAAAACCCTAATTATGGTAGTGTGAAAGAGACAAAGATAAATATCTCATTAGTATTTATGTTGTGAAGACTGGTTAATAAGAGAGACCTTGGAGTTGGACAGATTTTCATCAGTAGTTTAATAAGAAGAGAGCAGAGAGGAAATTGAGTTAATTTTGTAGCCACCATAGCCTGCAAAGTCCTAAGTCAAGGGGATAAAAAGGCTGGAAAAATTTAATAATTTCTTCCTGTCATCAAGCAACTAGTTATGCATTTATGTACATAGACTATTGTGTTAAAGGTCATTAAAAATTTTAATTAAGAAAAGATTTCCATATGTAAAGAACTTGCTGGGTTGACTCCATTTCAAAATAACTGAAGTTGTGTCCATCTTTGCATCTTTATAATTGGTTTAAAAAAACTGATCTCCTGCATAATCTTGTTTCCCTTTTGATGTCACTTAAAGTGCTGCCATACCAAATGGTACAACATCTGTCCCTGTGCTCTGTGTGTGTGTGTTTCTTAAGGACAATTTTGGCATTTACTTATCTAAACTTCAGTTCTTTCCTTTTGCTACCTTTTCACTACTTTAAATTTATTTTATTATCTATCTTTATAAACCATATCAAATCCTTCAGAGAACAAGATGGATGTGGAAGGACAATTGGATGGGTGATGGATGGCTGGGGGATGAATGACTGGATAGAAATCATCTGGGAGAAGAAATAATCACAATCTACTGGGAATCTGGATAATCTCATCACTTTACCATTAATTAGCAATATAATTTTGCTCAAAACAAAAATTTGAAATTTTCCAGCTCCAGTGTCCTTCTAGGAAAGACAAAGCACTAAAACCAGTGATCTCTAAAGTCTGGCTCAGTACAAGGAGGTGCACAATGCTGCTTGATTAAAACGTGATTCCATTCCCTAACATGCCAACAGTGGAATCTTGGATTTTGAAATTATGCTCATTGAAACTATCCATCGTTGGTATTTTACACTCATGAACTCTGTTTTGGCCTCAGTACCAATAAGAATTTTCAGTTCAATCATTCAGTCACAGAAGTTGGACTAGAGATTCCTATTGACACATCTAATAGCTTAGATTTACATTTGTAAACATCAGCCAGTATTTATTTAATTTAAAAATGCCCCAAATTATTTCAAAAAGTTCTTTGTTCAGAAACAAAACAAACAGCAATGAAACACATTTGATTGTCTTCTCATTCTGTGTTTGCTTTTGAGAACACCACTCTACCACCAGTCTTTGGAGGTCTTATGGCTCCAAATTCTAATTAGTGAGAATTCAGGAGAATACATTTTTCCAATAGCTTCCTGAAATTTAAATTTCACTTTAGCTTTTTCCTTTGGTCCTGCTATATTCCCTTGGCTAAAAAATAAAAATGCAATATGAGCATAGAGGTCATCAGTAGCTCAAAGAAAGAGTAAAAGAGACATGCCGTCTTTTTTAAACATAAATTTAATTTCAAGTTATCTGATGCCAGGGTTCCTTTCTGTAGGTTTATGTGCACTATTTGGCATAAGTTTGCTGGAACGTTATTTTTTGATTAGTCAAAAATACCATTTTATTCTTTTTTCCTATCATTTACTTAAAATTTATTTCTGTGCAGCATTATTTCCACATTCCTCCATTTCCCTTTAAGTTTTTCTATTAGGATAACCAGTCCTAAAAGTACATAGAAGAAAAAAAAAAAAGAAAAAAAAAAGATTGAGGAAGACATGTGATTTCTTTACCATGGTGGAGTTTTTCTACTCAACCCCACTTTAATGGTTGTGGAACCATTGCATACATTTTAAACAGCTGAGAGTATTTTGAAGAAAATTGAGTGGTTTTCAAGTCTGTCTTTTTTCCAAGCAGAATGCTGATTTATGGTCACTTTTTGTAATACCCTAGGGCATCTATCAGGAAAGAACATTAAAGAAATGTGAAAGCTGGCTGTTTTCAGGGATAGTTGAGCTTTGCCCTAAATATTCATGAATTCCAATGTTCACGCATTCAAATTGGGTAAATGAGTGTACAAACAAGTATGTTTTCTGTTTTAGCAGACACTTAACTATAACATTCTGAGTAATAGCACTTTCACTTGCATTCTGGATAAGATGAGATGCTGTTGGTGAATTTTAAATGACATAATAGATTGGGGAGCCTTGTTACACTCCAGGAAAAACAAGCTACTTGAATTGACTTGATTGTTATTTGTATTAAAGAGTGATTTGTTCATCTTCTTCAGAACAGAGTGGGAATAATAAATTATTTGCATGTAGGAATCACAATTTATACCTTGATATGTACTCAGCCTATTTTATGCCGATCAGAAAATACTAGGCATAAATGTTTGTCATTGACTAATTGGTCCTCACTCTCTTTGTTACGTGTGTACCAGAGCTAAAATTCATCTACCACACTGGATCTGAGTATGTTATTTTTATTTCTATTAAATAACAAGCCATGAGATTGACATCTTTATATGGCATCTACTACTGAGAAAAACCATTAACAAATAAGAACTAAAAACTTGATAGGGACAATGGAAATTACTGTAAGATCTATACAGTCTCTAAATTCCTTTTACACCTTCAATACAGTTGCCGATTAACTAGAATTGCCAATTTCATGTATTTCTTTACTGATTTGATGAAATTAACCACTGCTGGAGAACTACATGACTGTATATACATTACAATTGGATCATTTTTCTGCCGTTTTTCCTCTTGGGAAGAATTGTGACTTCCCCCACCTCCCTGAAATTTCTTGCTGTATAGGTAGGTGATCAGTACAATGGGTTGGAATCATGCTGGGGGAATGTGTGACACTAATTCTGAATCTTGTCAGATTTTTTTTTTTTTTTTTTTTTTTTAGGAACTCTCACACAGTGTAAATCTTTTCTGGAGAAGCAGTTAGATTTAGTCATGAAAGCCTGACATGAAAGCTCTCTCTCTTTCAGAGCTTCGCAGAGAGAAACGTATCAGCAAAACCCAGTACCTGCAAAACCCAGTACCTGCCAATTAAGCAAACACCTGACATTTCAGCTCATCCTGTATTTAGCCCATCAGTTGTCTGGATCAATGCAGTATAAATAACAACCACAGCAGTAAAATACCCCTCTTGAGTTAAATGATGTTATACAAGTGAGCACCATCCCTTGAGACAATGTTTTGTTTTGGTTTTTTTTTTTACTTTGTATCTGAATGTAAAGTAGGATACACCATCACCATTTAAGAATAAAGTTCCACTTAGAATTTTAGAATAAAGTAAGAATTTCTTTGTATCATAGTCACAGAGAACAATCCTGTTCCACAATGGAATTTGCTTTATTCTTCACAGAGGAGGTTTGCCTTTCTGGTCAAGTTTTTTTGCTGGTGTCTTCACTGGAATCCATCCGTCTTCAGCAAAGATGTTTATCTTAGGGAATGAAGTCCAGAAATGTTGCTCTTAGCAGGAATATACTGTTATATACTAGATTTATTAATAATATTGTCATATATTTTTACCACACAGATGTTCAGTTAAACTGTATTTTTATAAATGACAGCAAGTACATGATGATAAAATTAAAAGGTTCCCTATAAGTGAGGAAAACAACAGCAAGAATACACCAGTGTTTGTCTAATTTCTAACCCACCAAATGGCCTCTCCCCGATATCCCTGGATGGTATATTTCTTCTTAAACATTAAGAGTCTACTTTTTCATCATCCTGATTACATTTTCTCAAAGCTTATAACATGCAGGGTGTTCAAATACAGAATATGCCAGATTAAGTTTTAAGCCTTCATTTCTTGAATTCTATCCAATTCTTTCTTTCCCCCCTGAAGGTAAGATAGCCTAAATTCTAGTAGACACTTTATACAAGAACAGGTACTTGGCATGTGTATATAAAAAGACCACTCTGAATTAGGGAAGATCAGCAGGGCACTTTGACCTGTGAGAGGTTAAATGTGCCATTAGAGACCCTTCTCTAAATGGACTGTTCTGTAAAGTTAAGGCTTTTGCTTGATCACTATTCTGTCTTCTTCAGCAGGTTGTTTCTCTTCTGAGAAAGGTTATAAACATCAGGGGAAAGTGTACTGAAGAATAGAGAGTTGATTAACGTGACACATTCAAGTTTCATTCTGCTATTCTAGCAACAGCAAGTCATAGAGAGGCCGTTCCAAACACAGTGAATTAAATTTAAATTACACACCTTTGGCTAGAAAATTGTTCAGTGAGTTCAGCTTCCCAAATGAAATTTTATTTTTCCCCCTACACTTGAGCCCCTTGCCCAATTTTTCATACCGTGATGATTTCTGCCAAGACATCTATTGATTTGAGATCTGTCATTCACAGGACTATTTCTAGTATTTAATTTCTGAAGAAAGAAAACATGAAGATCAGTAATGCATTTTTATTACACTAGGAAGAGGATGTTAAAAGCTAAAATATAGATTTCAAAGGGGTCATATTTGTACAGTTATTTTTTCTACTATACGAGGGCTACAGGAGGTACTATTGTCAAACATCTTTTGTGATATTAGGAATTGTTTTCTGTGAAGGGTGACACTGAGAAAATTCTAACACTTTCTGTTTTCTATGGAATTGTTCCAAAAGAAAATAGGTCAGCTTACAAAACAAAACTTAACTGCAGACTAAATTATTTAGGTGATACAAGAAGCACTAGCCACTGAGTCACACATAAGAAGTCCAAGAGTTTCTTTTAAAAATCAGTCTTCTTTTTTATATGTGATGTTTGCCTTCAGAAAGATCAGAATTTGAACCTAGACAGTAAAAGATGATACTTGGGGCTTGGCACTCACAGCACAGTGGTTGTTACGGCGCCGGCCACATATACCTGGTAGCAAACCAACCCGGGCCTGCTAAACAACAATGACAACTACAACAAAAAAATATCCGGGCATTGTGGCGGGTGCCTGTAGTCCCAGCTACTTGGGAGGCTGAGGCAAGAGAATTGCTTAAGCACAAGAGTTAAAGATTGCTATAAACTGTGATGCCACGGCACTCTACCAGGGTAACAGAGTGAGACTGTGTCTCAAAAAAAAAAAAAAAAAAAAAAAAAAATGTGATACTTGGTTCAACAAAATACCAACATAAAAAACAGTATTTTGATATAAATTCTAACAACTCAGACCTACAGTTGAGAATAATTTGTATGTACAAGTTTCAGTTTAATATCTAAAATTTCATCATTTATAAAGAGAGTGCACAAAGATTAAATTAAGTGGTGCCAACATCATGAAATTTAAAGACAATGTTCATAATACTAATTTTTTTTTTTAAAGTTTATAATGTCATCCTATTCTAGGTACTTTCCATGTGCTAATTTAATCCTTGCAACAATAAATACTATAATATTATGCTCTCTATTGTTTTTTTTTTTTTTTTTTTTTTTTTGAAGATGAGAAAAGTAAGGCACAGAACAGTTTCTAGACCTTCAAAGCAGAGTTTCTCAATTTGGCACTGCTGACATTTTAGATTAGATGTTCTTTCCTGTGTTAGAGCGATCATGTACATTTTAGAATGTTTAGCAGCATCCTTGGCCTTTACCTACTAGATACCAACAGGAGCAGACGCCAAACTCCTAATTTGGGCAACCTAAAATATTTCCAGACTTTGCCAAACTCCCCTCCAGGTGGAGGAGAGGAAAGAGCAATATCACTGCCCAGACGGAAACCATCAGTTTAAGGAATTTAGTTACATCTTCCTCCCCCAAGCAAGAAAAAACACCAATAGTAACAACACCACTATATTGATTTCATCAATACACAGTATTTAAGTTTCCTTAAGGAAAATGAGATATTCTCTTACAACCTTGATATTAATTTGAAAAAGTATCCACTATGGTTGAGAGTAAAAGTAGCTTTCTACTAGCTCACCAGTAGCCAGTGGAAAGTTGGATGATTTTGTGCTTACCTGCTAGACCACATCATCCAGTAACTCGTCATTATCAAGTCTGTTTGGATATCGTTCAAAAGCAGCCTGGGTTTTGCCTTTTAAAGCTCACTTTCAGGAAAGGCTTGATGACTGTTACTCCAGTTGCTGACAGTTTTCGTTGACAGTGTTATGCTTCCAGGAAAACCAACATTCTGAAGGTCCCCTTTTAAAATAATAATAGCAAAATGCATGAATCAAGAAGTTTCTCAACTGTCTTGGAAGAATCAAGTGAAGAATAAAAACCACCTTAAATGCTATTTAAAGTCTTACGTTTATTTAAAGTTCTAATGTGAAGCATTAGCATTTGAGCAAATACTTTATTCTTAAAGACCCTACACTTGAAAGATTTTTAAGCGTGGTATTTATCATAAAAGTGCATCACCTCTTGGGTCCATTTTTCCAAATGCCACCACTTTCTTAGAATTTATTTATTCATCTGTGACATCATTAGGTGCTCCTTTCATGAGATTAAACCGTATCATATTTCTGCTTTTTTCTGTGAAGTAGAACCTGTACTCTTCCAGTTCTGCTTTAAGATGAGGACTGCATAAACGTTGCAGTGCTGAGTTCTCTCTAACCAGCGGTTCTCAACCTATGGGTCGTGATCCCTTTTTAACAATGAAAATACACTGCGGCAGTAGGAGATTAGGAACCACTAATCCTTAGCAGATGTAATGAGATACTTTTCATTCTTGTGCCTTGGATCCCCTCCATTTTTCTTTAGCATGAGCCAAATCTGACGCAAACCTTTACAAACCCCGTGCAGTATCTATCTGAGGTGACTGCTGCTTGTAAGTGGCAATAAAGAACAACCTATGGCGCTTGCCAGTGTGTTACTTGTGTGACTAACTGCTAGGATTTACACACTCTGCTTTTTATTACAGTGACAGTTATCTTTTCATTGTAAGTGCAATGAAGCAACTAGAATGTCACAGAGAAAACCGTCACCTCTTCCCCTCCCCCACGCTGAGTACACTTTTCATTGAGGATAAAACCTTGGTGAGGAGAAGGACAATGGGGAAACAGTACTTTGCCTGAACGTTACAAAAACGAGAGTCAAGCATGAAAGCCTAACAAATATGAAAAAGCACCTTAAATGAGCTGTATTGCCTTCACTTTTTGCATCAGTGAAAGATATATTTAATTCTCTACTTAATCCGTGTTTTCTAGTAATAACAAGCTATATCTCAAAGACTCATCCAACTCTACTTGTTTGCAAATGGAAAAGGTTATGGCTGTTCTGCTTTGAGGAAGCCAAGCTCAAGTACTACATAAAGCCCACTGATGCATACCTTGTAGCACTCCGGGGCTGTAATAAATCTCAAATCATCTGTTTCTGCCAGGTTGTTTTAGACCTTTGTGTGCCACTTTGTGCAGCTCCCTTGGCAGCTGAATGGATGCTTATCTACACGTTGGCTGTCACTATTTCTGTGTCCTCATGGAAAATAAGGTTAATCACGTCTTCCCAAATATGCAGATAACTTCTGTGCGGAATCTAAAGTTCACAAATTTAAACTCAGTGTCTTTGAGAAGAACAATATTGAACTTGCTTTCTCAGTCCGTGCGGTGTAAACCGTCTTTCAATTGTCAGTGAGACAAAGATGAGAGGATCTGTTAGGACCCTTTAAATTAACCTGCTGAATGTGATTCTTTTGCAGACCACAGATGACATCCTTGTGGCTTCAGCAGAGTGTCCCAGTGATGATGAGGACATTGACCCCTGTGAGCCGAGCTCAGGTGGGTTAGGTTAGTCAATTTTTTTTTTCTTACTTCCTTGGCTTTGCTGTAAATCTTTGTTGCATGCTATGTTCCTTAGAAGAGCCTTACATTACATGTCTGGAAAACTCTCTTATCAGAGAATGGCTCATTGGGAGATAAGGGCCCTTGCTTTTTACATAGAGAAATTTTTCCATATTTATTGAAAACATTTAAAAATAAAACCCATGAAAATTATGTATTTTAGAAAAAGCAGTGGGGACAGCACACAAGGCTGCTACCTCACTGTTCTCTTCCCATTAGTTCACAAAATGATTTTTGTGCATAACAGTATAATGGGGTTTCCCTTGGGTCACTTATAATAAAATTGTAAAGCTAAAAAATTGCAGTGCATTCTGGAAAATTACTTCACCTTTCTACTGACAAAAAAGTCCTCATCACTCACTCTGCCAACAAATTGTCTTAAGTGATATATTTCTGAATTTCAGAAGTGAGAGAATTATGGAAGTAGTAAAACAAACAACAGGTAGAGTCTTTGATATACTTAATAAAGAAATGTTTGAGTGTTCCCTAAAATTCAAACTGATGCATTTGACTTCTAGGTGATGCATAATCTCTCCTCTTCCTCTGTAATGTGTTTGCATCTTACCCAAAGTGACTAACACATAAATACTGTTTCTAAACAGCCCTTACGTCACCTAAGTGGTGGCTGTTGACCCTGAAAATATATGACTCAAGATTTGAATTTCATTCCAAATATTCATAATAACAAGCATTAGGGTCATTTCTATGACTTTTCTTTGTATAGCCGTGTTGCCTAAAACTCAATAATTTTCTGGTATATGTTAACAAAATAAGTGAGGTAGATAGGAAATAACCACCATTCACTGGCACTTGACCTCTATTGATGTCACCTGGAACCCTAGGAAAATTCATGCCACAATAACGTAACTAATTTACATTTTTCTGAAGAATACCATTTTAGAGTACATCTGTTCATTTTGATATTTGGGTACAAAACGTTTGAAGATGTGTATACTGCATCTCCTTTTGAGTATCACATCCCCCACTAATTATAGCTCCTGACTCTGAGCAGTTGGAGATCAGCTGCTGAGTGCCAGGGAGGACAGAAGCTCAGTGCTCACCTCTCAGCAGGACAGGGCCTGGGGACCAAGGCAGGCTGTGCTCTGGTCCCCGTCCCTCTAAACTCCACAGTGCCAATCTAGACTGTCAGCACCAGAAATGTCTGCCATACACCATTTTCAGATCTCTGATGTTCATCCACTCAATTCCCTAGCTCACTGATCTCCTACAACCGTGCCCCATTGGTTGTCTGGACAGGTACGGGGATGATGCCTTTGTGACACCATCCTCATCCCCTTCGCCAAGACCCTGCCTTTGTTTCATTAGTATTTTCACTATTTCTGTGCCAATAAAAAAATAATTTATTGCTTTTTTGTGATTATATCAGTCCATCTCTCTGCCTTCTCCTGGCCTCAGTTTCCTCCGCATTTCTCCTATGCTTACATGCCCTTTCTGGTGTTACATTTTCATACCAGGATGTTCATTTTGTATCTTCTCTGAGATATATGGGTTGTTCACATAAAAAGGCTGGTATTTGTGCAAAGGGTGGGAGTTGTTTGCAGTGGGTTCTGTTCCCTCAATTAGTGTTTTCTTGATGGTCAATATTTTCAGTATGTTACATAGTATTAACACAGTGATGAAAACTAGACAGGTTCTTACTAATTACAGCACTGCTGATCTTCCTTTGGCCTGAATCCTTTTGCTGGGCCTGAGTGTAGGCTAGCGTCATCTTCTGACAGAGTCCTTATCTTAAGCACCTGGTAAATCCAGGGCGAGAGCTCTCATTGCACCTAAAATTATTTTTTTTCTTCTTGAGTTCAATTAAATAATCCAATTCTTCTGGCCATGGATTATAGGTCTTGTTAACCATTCCTCATACAATCGTTTTATTGTCTCACGTTTTCCTCTGGTGGTGGGGGGAGAAGAAGAGAGAAAGAGGGAGATACCCATCCAGTCATCTCGTTTTTATTCACCTGACTTTTGTCAACTTTGTTAAACACCACAGCACAACAGACAGCAAATAACCGCTTGTTCGTAGCCATATTCCGAATAATCTTCCTGCTTCTATTTACCACACAATCCCTACCTGAAAGAATCACATTTACTGATTTGTTATTCATTCATTAATGCACAGCGTGCATCTCCCTACAACATTTATAAAGAATCACGTTTGTCTTGCTGCCTGCGTGGGCTTGTTATATAAATGTTAATTCTGTTCTACTGCACTGAAGTCTGTTGCCCAAGTGTAAGACACCACAGCGACTGACTCTTTCTAATGATAGCTACTTTAATACCCTTGTACCAAACCTAGTTTAACTTCTCATCCTCTCCCTGATTGTTTCTTTCCTTGCTTTGTAGTTTTCAATTCATCAATTCCCATCAACAGAGAAACTTTCAATTCTGTTGGGTCAATGGAATTATTTGCCGTAGCTTCTCCTGTGTTCTTATCTCACCTGGTCACGGTAGTGTGTGTACCATGAGTAGTTTCTAGATTGCATTTGGTAAATTAAATGCCTTTCTGCAATAGTTTTCTTTTTTGTCCAACTCTCTGTAATTTTTTAATACCTGTTTTTAATGTTTCATAGAGAATTGACAGAATTGGTTCTATTTATATAACAACTGCTAATGAAGTTCTTGATTTGTATGATTTTTTTTCTATTTTCCGACTTTTGGGGGGGAACCTGCATTTTTTAATCTTGTTTAAATCTGAATATTGTTTCATTATAAGATGCCCCTCCTCCAGGTTCCTTAAGGTACTGACTTTCTTAAATCTTTTTCCTGCTTGTTCTTCATATTGAGTACAACTATAAAATAATATGGACAATAATTGTAGTTGTTTATGTTATTGGACTTTGGATACTGTTAGATGTATCTTGATAAAATCATTTCAGATGTCAGGTCATATTTTGGGATACTAACCTTTTAGAAAATGCATATGTGTGGTTCTATTAAGTATTCCAAATATTTAGTTAGGAAAATATTCCAAAATGGACATATCTGCTGTGCACATTTGCTTCTCCTTAAGCAAGTGAAAGCCGATCTCTGTAATGAGATGCACAATTACTTTTACAGTACGTTGTCCAAATCTTCAGGGCTTTTCATATCCCCTAAGTACTTATACATGAAAGTTTTCCAATCAATCTGATTCTCCCTCCAAGCTCGGAAAAAAAAAAAAAGAAAAAAAAAAATGGCTTTTTCTCTGAAAATGTGCCATCTTCGTTAAGTACCCTCCTAAGGCTGTTAATAGAACTAACAGGAAAAAAACTGGCACCTTCTTGAGCCCTAATAAATTATTTCTTTTATCAAGTGTTTGATAAGTTTGAATTGCCATGTGCTTCCCATCAGAGCTCTTGATGAAGGGGGGGTTGTATTTTGGTGGGTTGTCTGTTTCATCATCGATCGAGACTTTCCGAGTCCTCCTGTGCACCCCCTGATGTTGCTCAGCTCTGAAAACAAAAATAGAAAGTTCATACCTTGAGTTCTCATCTGACACAGGACATGCTTCATTCTACCGTAGATGCCATCTTAGTATTTTTTTTTATTATTATAGGTACATTACCGATGACATTAAAGTTTACCTATTTTTCAGAGTTATTGCAAAAATTAAAGTTTATGTATTTAAGGCATTTACTACAATACCTGACATAATGTAGAACACAAATGGTGGCTTTTCTTTTTCCCAATTCAATTATCTAAAAGTTATTTTTTCTCTTTTACATAATGCTGTTACTTTTCCTGGCTGAAAATTGGTGGGCAACTGATGAAACCACGCAGGTCTCCTGATGGGAGCTGAGCATGTTAAAACAAGAGGAGGGACAGCCTCCAGGTAGAAACACATGGACCTCAATTACACTCACGTCCAGCCACACTGTCCTGCGTGGTTAGCACTGGACGATGACTTCACCTTAGTATACACAGTGTTTTAGAATATGAAAGGGTGACTGTGCAATTCAGGAGGGCTAACTGAACACCCACTCTTACTTGACAGGTAGAGAAATCTGAAACAACCTTTGGCAACAAGGTCACAGGCCACCCTTGTCCTAAAGTGCTTGTCTTAAGCAGCCTAGACACATAACAGATGGGCAATGTTTTCTTCACGCTTTTTCTCAAAAACACTTGCACCTTCTGTGATTTTCCCCCCCAGCCTAGGGATGCATTTGTTGGAATAAATGAATTGATATATATGAAAGCATGTTATAGAACAATGTCTTGCTCATAATAAGTGTTATGTGTTTGCTGTTATAACTATTTGCATTATATAAGCATACATATTTTCCAAGACTTCTTTTCACATAAATGTAAGTTTCTGTAAAAACAGATTTCTTTGAAATACTACATTTTAGATTAACTTAGTTCATAAATTTGCAACACCGCCAAACCACTTCCACGATGCCCTTTAATCATGCCAGTATATCTTAGTTTGAGAGCACTCTTCTAAATAGAACCCTTTCTCAAAACTTCCAAAGAGTCCAAAAGCGTGCTTTTTTTATGTCGATATTTGAGATTATATGAAGATAATGACCCTTTTTATATAAAAGCTTCTTAATGAATAATTCCAATTTGTTATTTGTTAGAAAGAGAACAGGACCAGCTTCCCATTTCTCTTTAGGAAGGACAATTTCCTCTTTGATGTAATTCTGAGAATATTGTGTCAATTCTCTTTGTATGTGTTGGGGTGGGTAGCTAGTAGGATATGGGGTCATTTAAAATCAATTAAACTTTTGTCCAACTAGAAAAAGAAGAGCTCCATTGAATAATAACATACCTGGTTAGTCATGGGAGAAGAAAAGAATCATTCATTCTTGTGGTATTTTTTTAGCTGAAACAAAAGAAATGAAGTGATCAGCACAAGGACACAAAACACAATTGTTGTATACCTGTGAGTTACATTTAGCAAGGTTCAGATTACATGAGCAATGGCAGCTAGGTTTCAGAGTAGATTTATTGTGTGCTCATCACTGTTCTTAATCCTTTACAAACATCACTCTATTTCACTATTCTTATCCTTATGTGAGTCCTCTGCAAATGTTATTTTATTTCATTATCTTCATAGCTAAGGAGATTCAGAGAGATCAAGTTATGTAGTATAATATGAGAGAGATTAAGTTAGTAGTATAATCTGAGAGAGGTACTGAACTCTCTAGTTTAGAAAAGTTTGGCTTTTAGTTTTTTGGAATGTAGAAGGTTTTTCCTCTGAAATTTAGGCACCTCACAAATACAGGATTAATTCTTTAAATGTTCATTTAAATAATTCCAAGACATAAATTTAAAATTGAAGGCAAAGTCCTTTCCGTGTATCACTATTCATTAGGCTCATTCTGTTGCAATTGCCGTCCCGTTTTGAGTGGTTTTCCAGTGTGCTATTTTGAGAGATCAGGGGATTTCTATTGAACTGATCTCATTAACCACATTAGGAATAAAGTTCCATATCTTGAACCAGGTGCATTTTTTCATTAAGTAATCACAATCATTTAAAGGAATATGTCACTTATTAGATCATATTTTTAGAGCCTGATTGGAAAATAGTTTTGCTCTACATTTACATTTGGGGTATTTATTATGTAATGATTCGAAAGTGACTTAAGTTAGCCCATAAAGTTGCTGTCAAAATGGAGGCTTCTGAGGCTGTTGCCAGAAAAATAGTAGTAATGAGAGAGTTCTCTGTAGGGGATGTCTGTGTATCTCCTGAGTACAGACCAGAGTCAGTGCCAAGGTCCAGCTAATCAGGCACAGGCAGGGCGGCTGAAGTTGGGCAGTGATGTGCTTGCTCACTGGCTGTCAGGGTGCAGCACGCTGGCGAGGCAACCGCTGTTTCCCATATGAATTCCCTTCTCCAGAACACTGAAGTAAAAATGAACGGCATAAGGCTGAAATGGGGGGGAGTCTTCAGACGTAGTTCTTACTAACTTTCCTCCTGCTTTTCTGTAGGGAGTGATGTCAGAGTAAAAATTACATTGAACGAAGTTAAACCAGCAAAGAAGATTTATTCAAGGCTATTGCAATAGCAGCGGAGGGGCCAGAAGTTCGTTAGCCTCAGACCAACTCACTGACAGAAATAAAAAGATGCTGGAGCCTTGGGGCCAATTGTGTGTGTGAATTGGCTTCCCCCAGGAAGAGTAAACTTTCTCTGACGTTCTCCAGGGCAGGCAGTTTTACTAGTAGGAACAGGGAGCCTGCCAAAGTTAGGCCTCTACTCTTCCCAGAGAAAGTGGGAGACAGGGATGCCACCTTCTTCTATGGTTATGTTTACACAGAGATGACTGTCAGGTTCTTGATACTTACAAGGGGCAGAGAGAGAATTTGTAAATACGAATCCCCTTATATTTCTATATAAGACTGGGAGCAAATCTGGTCAACCTAAGCTAAGATTAACTTTTCCAGCAGCCTGTTTTCATTCACCAAAATTAGTTCCTACCAGGAACCAGCAAGAAACAAAACAAACCGAAGATTTGTTTTTTCTAGAATACGAACATTTTTATTTGATCTGGACTATTTTGCCATTTTGTGATTTTTGGACTTAAAATATATATATATAATGGATTCTTATCACACACTTTCTTTCTTATTTGTGTTTCTTTTCTTTTTGAGACAGAGTCTCACTCAGTCACCCTGAGTTAGTGCTGTGGAATCATAGCTCACAGCAGTGTCAAACTCTCACACTCTTGGGCTCAAGTGATCCTCTTGCCTTAGCCTCCCGAGTAGCTTTTGTTATACACTTTAGAAAAGCTTTTAACAGCATTTTGTAAGAACTGTGATATGCAACACAAAACGAGTATTATAGTTATGGTTGGGACTTTGCATCAGATAGAACTAGTTTGAGATGCAGCCCTTTCCCAGCATTGGAAAAGTTACTCAGCATTGTTGATGCTCAATGTCCTACTCCCTAAAAATAGGGAGATTAGTGTCATTATGAGATTTTTAAAAAGAGGATGTATACACAGTGCTTAGGAGAGTGTCTGGCATATACTAAGAGTTTAACAAGTAATTATGCCCACTGCTATTAGACTTGATTTTGTGACGGTGGGTGCATCATTCAGCTTTGCATTGCAGTTTTGATTTGAGTGAAAAATGACCACAGTGCCTTTTAGCATTAGAGAGGATGGACTTGGTTAAAATGTCTTAACTAACAAGATTGGCCACTTATAAAAATCACTTAGCATATAAGAGAGTTTGCTGAGTTAGACTGAGCATTTCCTTGAAACTCTGTAAAAAATAGATGGCTGCTAATTTAGAACCCTCCCAAAATAAGTAAAAGAATCTGCTCAGCAATGAGTGCAGAATACATTTTTAGGCAATCTATATGTATCCAGCCTTAAAGCATTAGTAATCAGTTTCATCTCACAAGGTTTTTTTTTTTTTTTTTGAGACAGCCTCTCAGTCTGTAACCCCTAGGTAGAGAGAATGTTGTGGGGTCAGCCTAGCTCATAGCAACCTCAGACTCCTGGCCTTAGCCTCCCAAGTAGCCCATCCCGAGTAGCTGGGATTACCCGCACCCTCTACAATGCCTGGCTACTTTTGTTTCTTTTCTATTTTTATTAGAGACAGGTCTTGCTTTTGTTCAAGGCTGGTCTGGAACTCCTGAGCTCAAGCAGGCCACCCATTTTGTCCTCCCAGAGTGCCAGGATTGCAGGAGTGAGCCACCAAGCCCAACCCACAAGTTCTTACTAGAAATTCTAAAATATAATAAGAGCCTTTCTAACGTGTGACATGTCCTGCTGGAGGAGGCAAGGAGACTTAAAATGTTTACCAACCCTGAAGTGAGAAATGTAGTATGCATTTAGAAAAGTATAGAGTAGATTTATCCCTTACAAAAACGTGAAATCTAGGAAGTGTGCAGTCATGTTGTCTTGCAATTTGTATCAAATACCTGTCCTGATAACGAAATTGGTTTCCTATGGAGTTTTCATAGTACCTCATTAATTAACTTTGCTAGGATAATATCCTAAGTAAGCCAGCATATTCTAAGTGCCACTGTACGTGACATGTTGCCTCCATGAAGAGCCAATAGGCTTTCATTGTTGGCTCATGTGCTCTGAGGAGCAGCAAACAGCACATGTGGCTCTAGCCTACTCACTGACTTGCTGAGTAAGTCATTGTGGACCTGAGTAGCTCCTCACCTATCCACAGAGTATTATAAGAGGCCTGGCATTGGGACTAAAACAGAAAAGAATATTTTATTAATTTGCCAGGTTAAGAATGATGTGTTAAAGATGCCAGTATAGCAAGAGCCATGAATTTCATTATTAAAAAACTAAGAGAAAGAAAGAGAAGTACTAATGTCACCTCTGTGAGTGCACGAAGATCTTTTGTGACTCTGAGTAAATTGGGAAGTCAGAATGTCTGTGTTCAAATCCCAGTTCAGCCACCTGCTGTGTAATTAGAATCAAATCATAAAACCTCAGTGTCCTTGACTTTTTGCATCTGCAAAACGACATGAATAATGTTAAATACCCAGGACGGTGCACTAATAAAAATGAGACAATGCATGTAAAGCACTTAGTATTTTCTGTCCCTTGAAAACTTTGATACTATTAATTTTCTTTTATTAGTAATGCTAGCAGATTAACTAGGCTGTAAACCATATCATTAAAGGAAATAAATCTATACCCCCAGACAAGAAGGAGACGTGTTAGCACTTGACACTTTCACATCTAGGAGAGGGCATGCTGGCTGACCAGGGCAGCTTTCTGCAGAAGCTCCCTTCACAAGGAGGAAAATTGGACTGAAAAGAACTTGGAGTAGTTGAAATTGAGGGGTAGATCACAAGGAGAAGAAAAAAATCAAGGTGCTTAGGGCTCCATTGAGGCAAACTGTGAGAATGAGGAGAATTGGGAGGAAAGAAGAGAGCAGAGGATGGTTACTGAGCAACCAGACCCTCCCCCCCTTGGGGCCTCTCTGCCTGCAGTGAACCCTAAGGATCTCCCACTCCTTATGGTGAAGGGGAGCAAGGGTGCCACATCCTGGGGCCTCTGGATCTGACTTCAGCCCGAGATGGTCACAAAGACAAATAATTCTCAGTTTTCCGGCACCTAGAATATCCTTCTCTGGGTCCCCATCCTGCCTGGCAGAATAGTGAACAATCTTATGCAAGTGGTGGGCTTATTAGCCCACTATGGGAGGAGAGAGACAGGCCCTGCTCCCCTAAGCTGTGCGGCGGGAACTCTGAGAGGCCTCGGCATTCTGTGCCTTCCCCTGCTGCAACAGGAAATGGTAGCTCAACTACACTCACTTAGAGGAGTGGACTCTCCACTGAGTCTTCCTCCTGCAAGAGGGTTCTTTCCTCACCCTCTGGAGTGGCTCTGTTGGCATCTGTGCCCAGCAGACCCCTCCTGGAGGATGGGCCCCCACGTCGCCTCCTGCCAAGTTGGAGAGGGTGACCTGGCTCCAGAAGTGCCAGGAAAGCAGATGCAAAACCAGGGATCTTCCTCCCCCAACCACAGGCAAAGGCCCCACTCAGCATTTTGAATGTGTTGTGGTCAGGACTTTGCCCAAAACAGGGGCTGGCTTTTTTGATTTTTTTTTTTAATCTGTTGGCGGGGCCTGGATGTTTGGCTGGAACAGTTGGGCTGGCTGTGTGGGAACTTCAGCCCTGGAAGTCCTGCCCCAGCCCACTCCACCCAGCCTGGAGAAAGCAAGGCAAGTTCTCAGAAACCCTCACAGGCTGCAGCCCCTTCATAGAGTTCAGGAGACGGTGTGCAGGAAGGGCCACAGGTGTAAGCAACACTTCATTTAAACGGTCAGGGGTGAAGAGGAGTAACAGTGCCACGTCCTGGGGCCTCTGGATCTGACTTCAGCCCACCAGTTTCAGCCTTTAAACACATCTCCTGGGTGCTGCCTCAGGGACCCAACTAGATTATCTCTCAGTAACAATTTAGGGACAACCTAACATCCAGCTTAGACATATAATAAACATACACACAAACTGAAAATAGGGAGGGATCAGCAGAAGAATCTTAACAACATGAGAAATCATAGCAGATCAACTCCTCCAAGAGATAACAAGGGAGATTCAGCTGAAAATACCATCCACAGAGAAATTGTGGAAATGACAGAAATAGAATTCAGAATATGTATGGTAAACAAGATGAATGGAATTAAGAAGATAGAAAAAGAAATCCAAAAGGAAGTCCACAACCTGTCTCAGCAAATCAGTGAAATTATAGACAAACTCACCAAGGACTTGGACAGAATCAGGAAGGACATAGCAGAGTTCAAGGAATTGAAAGAGGCTTCCCAAGAAGTACAAAGGATGGTAGAGAGTCTCAGTGATGGAGCAGGACACAGGGAAGAAAGAATCTCAGAAATCAGACAAGACTTTTGAACTAATCCAATCATTCAAAGAGGCAGGAAAACAAGAGAATAAAAGCAGAGCTTTCTCTGAGAGAGATACGGGACTGCGCCACACAGGAATATTTGATTATAGGGATCCCTGAAGGAGAAGAAGAGAGCCTGAAAAGGACAGAAACTCAAGACATCATGGTGAATCCCCAAGCATTGCTACAGACCCAGAAATTCATGTAGTAGATCAGTGGTTCTCAACCTGTGGGTCACAACCCAGAGGAACTGTATATTACAGGGCTGCTGCATTAGGAAGGTTGAGAACCACTGTACTAGATGGTTTCAGAATGCCAGCACAACTCAACAAAGCACCTGCTAGACACATCGCAATTAACTTGGCCAAAGACACTTTAAGACCTAGAAAGTTTTTAAGCATATTTCTTAATTCTATCAGCATAAAACTTCTCTCAGTAACCACTGAAACTGGTAAGACAAGAGCAATGCTTCAGCTGAATAAATGTTTGTTGCTGTGGTGGGAGGAGGACACAGATCATCTGCTATTCTTATTTTTGGAGGAAAACAATTTATGCTTTTTTTTTTTCCTAAAAAGTGAGTGCTTTTCAAAGAAGAAATGATTAATTTTCATGCTTCCTTTTATAATCCCCTTGTTCTTTCTCCTGAGATACTCAGGAATACTCTTGGCAGCATGACCTAGCAGGTATATAGACTCACACAGCTCCCCGCCCCCCACAATCTCGCCTTAGATGTTGCGTCTCCCAATTTCCTAATTCTAGGCTTGACATGCTTCCCTGTAATGGGCTCAGAGGGGAAGCTGTCTAATCTTTCACCTTAGCTATTGCACTTTTGCCAAAAAGAATATGATCTTTTCACAACAAAAGAAAATTGAGACAGCTATAGCTTCATGACAAGAATATAAAAATGATCACCCAAAGTGAACAGACCCAGTTTTGAATCAGGAAAACTGCACACTGCCCCATGTTGTGTAAAGCAAAGCCATGAGGATGCCCTGGTCAGCAGGGATGGACCAAGGGCCAGCCTACAAGTCTGCAGTAGAAACCTTACTTTGGATTCCATCCAGAGTACCCTGTGGAATTCCAGAGCAGAGAAGGGAGGACAGAAAAAATTTACTTAGTAACTCTTTTGATTGGGTTTTAGAGCTTCTTTCTAAAATTGTTATTTTTGAGATAATAAGCCTTGCTGTCAGCTATTTATTACCAAAGAGTAGACTTGGATGATTGATTTTATGACACCGAAAACCATAAAATATCATAATGAAATTTTGATAGATGAAGAAATTTAATTCACTCCAACCACAGGGGCCAGAGATCCACTAAAGGTAGAATGTTTCACAGCCAAACAAAAACAAGTTCCACACACAGCACCGCAATTCATGGCCTGAAACAGCATGTGCCTCCATTTAAATGGCTGGTTTTGCCACCTGAATTCACAAGGCCTCCACTCATGGAAGAGAAGTCCTCAAGAACAGCTAACTTCAGGCAACAGTGCCCTTAGTGGTAACGGCCACAACTGATGGACCCCTGATGTGTAGTACATATTGTAGAATTGTCTAATTCTTAGGACAGCTGACGATTTACTGTCTTTTGCATGGAGGACACAGGGAAAGAGAATCAAACTATCACCATTTTACAAAGCTCTCTGTCCTTCTCAGTACTTTCACATTTAAGCTCCTACTTAATCTGATCCTCACAGTGACATGGCAGAGGGGTGAATAATTTAAGTATCATCATCACGTTTCTGAAAATAAATGTTAGCAGAAGATAATGAATTGCCAACCGTCACTCAGCAAGTTAGGGGCAGGGCCAGGACGAGAACTAAGTTCAAGATCCAGTATTCTTGTTACCACTCTTCACTGCTTTGCTAAGATTCTGTAGGGTTGTCAACTCCTACAGTGAAGGACAGATAGATGGCTACAGGGGAAGTGGAATGTGGCTGGAAAGGATAGAACGGGACCTCTGCTTAGAACACAGAAATAAAATTGAAAATAATAACAAATTGTTCTGCAGTATAAGTGCAGATACATCATATGTGGAAAATTGTAACAGCCATAGACAGACCTGGGTTTGAATTTTGGCTGTGCTACTTACGAAGCCGAAATAATCTAACCTCTTTGAGACTTGGTTTCTTTCCTGTATAGTATTGATAAGACCTACACCCAGAGCTGTTGTGAGCAGTAAATTAGATAATGTGTGTAAAGTACACAGCACAGGAGACTACCATGTAATAATAAAGAGTAATAGTAATAGTAGTTAACTAAATAAAATAAGGACTTTAGGCGTTGCAATGTGTCAGGAGTTGTAGTAGCCATCTTGAAAGTTTGTTGACAATTAAGTAATGATATTTGGGAACAAATTAAGAAGAATGTTTTGATCAAGCATTGGCATATTTAAGTCAAACCTAAATATTATGAAATCTTTCCTAGACTTCTTCTAAAGTCCAGATTTACTTATAAATTCATGAGAAAAAATAAAGAAAAAGTGACTTTAGCAACTTCTATGACAGAATTGGAAGGAATGCTACAAGATTTACATATACATACATACGCACACATACCCACACACACACACACACTCCTCCCTGCTCTAGCAACAATCATGATGGCATTTTTAACTTACTATAAACCTGAGTTTCCCAGAATTCCTGGTTGCAGGCTTTAAGGATTCCTTGGAATGAATCTCCCAACTTTGTGTAAAATAGGCTCTTCAAATTTCTATATGCAAAAAAGTAAAATACATTTTAAGAAAAGTTGATTTCTGAGTGTATGTATTTCTGGGTGTTTTAGTCAATGAGCTCCCAGAAAGAGAAGCTATTTTGGTAGGGATCTTGGGTAAGCAGAAATCAGTAATAAAGAGAATCATCCACTTCACAAAATAGAACTTTTTGCCTTTTCTTAAATGTGTTACATTTTGACAAAAACAACCACACAGACCCTCTGGGCTTGTTAGTTTTGAAACTGATTTTCTTAATTGTTGCTGATACAGCTTTTCTTCTGCTTGACCCCTGTGGAAAGTTTGGTCTGATTGGTGATACCCTTTTCAACTCTAATAAAAGTACTCTAGAAACTTCTATAGTTAGCAGTTAGTTCATTTATAGTTATTTTGATCAAGAACTGAACAAAAGAGCTTTAAGTTAGCCTTCAACTATTTGTATTACTATGGGTGTCAGACGACGCTGATGTAGCTAAGGCACCTGAATAAATCAAACTAACTACCAATGACTTGGTTAACTTGAAATAATGTAGTGATGTTAGTCATTGAGATTAAGAGACAGATTACCTGAGAGCATAGGGGAAGCAGATAAAATATTTGCATTAATGTTCATTGATCCCAATTTTCTCAAGCATAGCAGAAGTGAGTTCTGATTTAATGAAATAAAAAATCATATTTACCCTTTTTAGTAAAGACATTTGGAACATTGGAGGTTAGGGAAGTATTGAGGTAAATATATCTTATACAGAAGTATGCAATGTTAATGCCCTATTTTGCCCACTTGATTAGAACCTTGACTCAAAACTTAGATATCAGTGGTCTCTTATATTTGCTTACTGGTTACATTCACCTTAGTTTACTCCTGAAAATTTATCAACTTATAGAAATCTTTTCCTCTAATCTTTTCCTCAATCTTCATTAGAGGTTGGAAGGTGGGGAGGGATTGGTAAGAAAGAGAAATCATATCACAAGAAACAATAATCTAGTCAGAAAGAGAGGAAGATACTTAAATGAAACATTTGTGGATGATTTCACAGAAGTATATAATTCATACTAAATGGGTGATGTAATGTATGGTTGAGAGATTTTATTTATTTTAATGTGAGTAGATGGTGTTGTAATAATTCCTAAGACCAATTGAAGAATTCATATTTTCACCGACATTTAGAGCTCCGCTTCTCTTCTTGCCTGTGAATGCTTTTGTCCATCCTTCTGGTGGGTCATCCGTCCTTTCTATCAGATCCACTGACACACACTCTTTGTATTTGAGAAGTATTTACTCCTAGTCTGTTATACATAATAGGTACTACCAATATGTTCCCCACCTTCTAACTTGCACTTTCACTTTGCTAATGCTACCTTCTGCCACATAAAATCATTATTTTTGGAGTTAAATATGCTGAACTTTTCATTTATATTTAATTCTATAGTCTACAGTCTATGTGATAAATTTCACATCCCCCTTAAAATATCTTCCTAACAGCCCCCCAAACTCACTCTGCTGCAGACACTCTGGTTTTTCTTTAGTTCCCCGAAAGCAGACTCTTTCCGTAACGTCATTTCACATGCTGTTCTCTCTTAGTAGATTCCTCTGTCCACTTTTTACTAGAGGACTCTCTTCTCCAGGTCTCATTATTAACGTGACAAACTCAGAAAGGTCTTCCTGATTCCGCAGATGAAATCAGAACTTCTGTCCTCCTGCTACATGACACTGAAGTTTTCCTTCATCACGAGCACCCCAGCCATTACTTTCCATTTAACTGTACGACTCCTGGCCAGATGTCTCTTTGCCTCACTCTATTTCAAGGCCAAGGAGGGCATATAAGTTATGTGTTTGACAGTCCCTAGAACATTAACTACATGTCTGTGCACTATGTATTTGTTCATACACTGAGGAAATATTCTTAGAGAAAACTTCATATAAGATTGGGCATTAAGTCAAGTCTTGAGGACTAAATACCACTTTGATAGACAGGAAGAAAAAAGTCATGTGAGTAAGCCATGAAGATAAAATATGTTTTGGTATATGTTTTGGTGGGGACCTGGGAATAGCAATGATATTATGACTGTGGCTTTCTTTGAAAAAAATGGAAGATACATCTGTGTGGGCAGCTGTGATCAGACCATGGAGGGCCATGAGAGCAGCAGGCACATTATTAGGTAAACAGCACAATGGATGCAAACTGCACAGATACAGTCACCATGTAAAAAGTCTGTGGAGCTGGTTGGTGGCTAAGCTATCGACACATAGTTTACAACATACAGGAGGAATAGGATTCTATAAGTGCGTTGATCCTATGGCTCCCCCCAGAGAAGATGCATATGTTCCTCTGTCCATTCATTTTTAGTGTCACCGGAGTCATACAGGGTATGGTCATCCATTGCCTTTTTTGTTCCATGCGGTGCCATTTGAGGTAGCTGGCTGTCCTAGTTGGGGCTGTCTATTGTGAAAGCACATGATGAGTGTTTAATGTGCCAGCATCCCTTCCCAGGCAACACCTAGATTTCTGGAGAAGATAACAGCCATCTCAATCTCAGAATACTGGCCTCTGAACTTCTCTTCAAATATGTGCTCTTTGTGGTTTTAAAAGCAGCAAAGGAAAATGTCAGACCCAGCAGCCAGGCAGGTGGCAAAGGTTCATTGATTTCCAGGTTCTCTCTGAATCGCTAATTTATAGGGGAAGGACTAGGATGTGTCCGATAAGTCCTTTCTGAAGCCTATTGTCTGACCTTCAGGAGTGAACTTTAGAATGTGCAGAGCATGGGTGGCATTGGTGGGCATGGAGAATGGAAGGGACTGGAAACATCCAGCATCAGTGACTTCTAACAAGACCACAGCATGAGTCGAATTAATGCATGTAATATAAATCACATACCTGCCTTCCTAAACATGGCATTAAACACGCCTTCTTGTGAATGATTACATCATAATTATTTCTTTTGTCCTACATCGTATTGAAGCACAGAAATTGGAAAAATAATAAACTTGTGTTTTTTCTTTGGAGATGGGGGAAAAACTGTGCTAATCTCAATTCACAAACACCCCAGGAGCCTACAATTCCAATTTTCTTTTCACAGTATTAATGAAATTGGGTACTAGAAAAGTCCAATCTTCCCCTGAAAATCTGGAGCCATTTTCAAGGCTAGCCTAGAATTATAATAACCTCCCCCATCTATTAAGACACAGCATAGAACTCTGGTGTAATAAGATCATTTTAAGCACCCCCCCTTTTTTTTCCCTCTAGATGGGGTGGACACAGAAATTTAAAATCAATTACTTCAAGCTTAATCTATAAGAAAACCAGAAAGACTAGTCAAAGATTCTTACTGATAAAAAATTCAATAAATGTATCTTGCCAATTTTTTTTTTTTTCAGAATCATCATATGGCAAAATGTATGATGATTCCAGTTAGCAAAATAATAAATATTGTGTATTATTGAGTTTTTTTGATCCTTTAAATATCCCTCCTGATCTGAAATACACTATGTACAGTTGCCTTCTATCTATCTATCTATCTATCTATCTATCTATATATATATATATATATATATATATATTAGCATTAGTATGTTTTATTCTTTATTATTAACACTGGTAATTATTTACAATTCTTAAAGCTCAAAAGCTGAATTTTCATGTCATCAGAATATAGTGACACTCTTGATTTATCTTCGATATGACAAGGCATGGTTGATAACATACCTGTATGTTAACTGTCTATATTGAAGAAATAAAACCAGCCTGGAAAATTGCTTGGAAATTGCAATATCACCCTGAAAGCTACCTTTGGAAACAACATAAATATAATAAGATTGCCATGGAAGAACAGTTCATTCAAGTATACAAAATAGTTTTATGAAAGGGACAATTTGAGTGATAAAATGAGTAGCTGATAGCATGTTATTGCCATGGTGAGCTCCTCAGTAGAAATTTGAGGTCCCCACAACTCACCAAATCCTCACTGTATGTCATAGGAATTAGGAATATAATCATCCTTTCCTATGGGAAGTCATAAAAATGTAAGTCAAGAACAGTTTTTAAAATAACAGCATTTGACTATAATATTTCCAATCTCAGAATAACCGAGAATGTCAAACATATTTCTCGCCAAATGAAACAAAACTCTTTAGAAAACTAGTTAGTATTCAAAAATGTATCTTTCAAACCCATAATAGCAATTAAAAATAGAAAAAAAATTAAAAATACATATTTTAAAACTTCCATTGTAAATCATCTTGCTAAGTAATTATTTGCCATGTATTTCCTATTTATATATACTCAGGTACTATGTGTGACTAAGTATAGTCAAGCAGTGTGGTTTTAATGCAAAGTTTAATGGCTTAATATGTCCCTCATACCACCATCTGCATAACAAAAGGTTTTAAAAGTATTAATCAAATATTATTTGTTTTGATAAATCATTTCGCCTATAAATAAGGTTACATAGAACTAAGTGGGGGACAAGAGAACAGGTAAAAACCTACCTAACAGTACAATCAGCACTATTTAGGCAATGGGCACACTTATAGCCCTGACTTAAGCATTATAAAACCTATCCATGTAACAAAACCATTGATATTTTGAAATACAAAAGTAACTTTAAAAAAGGAAGTTATATTTTCAAATAATCATGATAATACAAAACACAAACGCTGTTCTGGTGAAATAATCACATTTAGACATTTTTGATAGCAAGAATATTTTATAATGTGATTTGAAATCAGGAACTTGGCATTACATCGTGTTGTTTATTGTATGTTTTGCTGTGTGATGCACTGACCTCAAGAGGCACAGAGTCCGACCCTTGCTGTCCTGACCTCCTTCAGCTATACTCTCTGAGGGCCACCTCCATGGATAATTTAGGATTTAGGAGAGGAGGGGGGAGAAATAAAAAGTGGGGAGCAGTGGGAGGAAGAATAGAAAAAAAGGTGGAAGAGGGATATAGGGCCTAAGGGGCTGGTAAGACACGAAGCCTCCCCAAACGGCCCTCTCCACTCTGTACTGAAGTTTAAAGTGTCTCTTAAACATGTTGGTCCCATTGCATTACCTGCCTCTAAGTTCTTATTTGGTGATATGATATTCTTTCACAGATACAGTACCAAAGATTGTCAAAATTGAAGAAAAAAACACATGTCAGGACAATGTTCTTTCCACTTGTGATAGTGTAAAATAATTGTCTCAGCAAACCTGTGGAGAAGTTAAAATTTTCAAGATTAAGATTTAACTTTTCTTTTGCAGAACAACAGTTGACTTTATTATTCCTTTTATATGGCAAGACACCAGAATATGCCCTTTTCGCATTCTTTGTGCATTTTCCATAATGGATTATCATGTGATATGAATAAGTTGGTTAGAGTATAATCTGGAAATATGTTAACAACTGTCCTAACACTTGAAAGCTTATGCCTACCTAAGTAATCACAATATTAGGGAATGGAAAAACCCAAAAATTCATAGAGCCAGCATAAAAGATTCCTGATAAATCTAGTGGACGAAAGCAAACCATGTGGAGCATTTCTAGAGACCTTTAGATCTTGCCAGTGTTAGAAGAGGGAAGCATTGAAAGCCACTTTTCCTTGGTCTTTTGAAGTAGAGTGCCCAAAGCCTGGCCACAGACAGAAAGTGGTCCGTGGCCTATTAGGAACCGGGTGGTAGCATCACTGCCTGAGCTTCACCTCCTCTCCCATGGAAAAATTCGTTTCCATGAAACCTATTCTTGGTGTAAAAAAGATTCCAGTCAGTAGCCTCCTTCCCCCATCACTCACATTACCACCTGAGCTCTGCCTCCTGTCCTGTCCTCCTTCAACACAGGACACTCCCACTTCCAACCCCGTCCTTGGAAAAACTGTTTTCCAGGAAACCTGTCCTTCGTGCCAAATAGTTCGGGCACCACTGCTTTAAGGTAGCATGATTATCAATGCGTGAGAAGTTTTCCATAACCATTTGGCTAAGTGAATATGAAAGAAGGGAATATAAATATGAAAGACTTCATAACCCTTATGATAGCTCTTTGTCCTTGCTAGTAAAATCAGTAGCTTGGAGGCTAGAGTACCAACAAAAGTCAAAAGCCTTCATGCTGCTATTAAAGTGTTCTCCCCTTACTTGAAAGACAACATCAGTCCTACTGACCTTTCCTGCTGACCTGCACTCCTTGTGCTGCTGGGCCCAGGATAATGAACTGGCTGTCGCAGCTTAGTTTTACATAAAGTCACAATTAACTGTCCACCACTCACCACTTAACAACTTACAGCTAATGTGGTATGCATTCCTTTATTAGTTCCTCTTCCTTTATTGTCTCATTTGGTTATAAAGTGTTTCATCATATGCTCCAAGAAGGAGAAAAGAGATAAAAGTGAATTTTAGTTCATTAATTCACTTTTTCCACATTGTTAAAAAATATATATTGTAGATTGTTTTTCTTCTGAAAATATCTCGTTTTAGTTTGTTACGGGGTGTTAAGGGAATCCAAAATCTCAATTCCATGAAATATACAAATTCATTAGGGATTTTTTCTGATTAAATTCCTCTTTTTTTTTACATTGTCATAAATGGCTAAGAGATAACTATATATATATATATATATATATATATTTTTTTTTTTTTAATAACTTTTGAAACAAATTGAATAAGAAGACATTTAACCTTAATGGTCATTTATACTTTTCTTTAAATTAATTAATATGTTATTTCCTTAGGTTTATCAGTGATCATCTAAGTAAAACATTAATGACAAAATTAGTGAAACATTTATTATTAATGGAGATATTTAAATTTCTGTAGCTCTTATGTCCCATTAATACACAGATACATCTGATCTTAGAATTAAAGTCAAGAAAAAATACACTGGCCTTCAGATTTGAAGCATAAATAGAAAAAAATTATTAATTAGTTAGATATGGAAGCAACTATATATTTCAAGCAGACTTATAATGATACTTGTGATGGCTGTTAAAATTTAAGTGTGAATAAGGAAGAAAGGGTAAAATGTTTCTTGAATTTAGATTTTAGTTTTTTTGGGGGGGGTTGTCGGTTACTTTAAAAAATACAGTGTCTGGAATTTTTACATGGGGATTACATAGAGATACTTTTGGGTCTCACATGAGTTAAGTAACATTTTGTCTGGTGTTAAAAAAAAAGAAGTATTTTTCTTAAACAGGAGATGTTTATCAAATATATGCCACAAATTGAGGTATTTCTATAGTCTTTGTTATGTTGTTTTTGTTTTACACAAATCTGTTGTTTTGTGGTATAGGCACAGTTGTTTCTAAGACATTTCAGAAATATTTGAGTGGATAAAAATATATAGTTCATTTATGATACCGATTCCTAATTCGGAAAATTTTTGCACATACCGTATATACTCGAGTATATACAGTATATTCCTTTTTCTCTGTTACACCTCGTGTTGCCTTACATATATATTCTTAGTATAGAAAACTTAAACACTGAATCCCATTACACTTATCAAGTTTTACTATCACGAGTTAAATGGTTAAAATTTTATCTCCATTCTCCGTATTTCCTTTTGGCAGAAAAATAAGATAACTGTGAAAATGTATTTAAAATGAAAGCATTCCCTCATGTGGGAACAAATGATTTAGGTAATATTTAAATACAAGTTCTTTTTTAGTGCTCGCGACACCATATTAAGAGCATACTCTGCAAAAATGCAAGAATATTTCAGATTGTATATGAAACCAGCACATTGTACCCCTTGATTGCACTAATGTACACAGCTATGATGATTTAACAATAAAAAAATAAATAAATAAATAAAAATGCAAGTTGTCAGTGAGTGCAAGTTAGCAGCTGAGCTAATTGGCACACTTTGGCAAAGATGACTGTATTTAAAGGAGAAAGTGCCGCCTTTGGTTTGTCAGGTAGTGACAGAGTTACTGCAGTGGGTTCTGGTCTTCACAAGAGGACCTTAATTTCCTGTAATCAAATACAGTGGATTATAGTCTTTGTTTCCTTCTACCCCAGCTACAGAAGCAACTTCAAGGCTTTTTATTCAGCAACATTACATGGGCTTTTGTAAAACAAGCAGTTTTACATATTCAGCATAAAAAAGGTTTCATCTGCTACATTTTGTAGCTCTAGAACATAGCATATTGCTGCTTTAAGACCGGAAGTGACTATATGTTAAGGCTTCAGTTTGGGAAGAAAATGAAAATGACAGCAAAAATCCACTTTTAGGCAGAAGCAGCTTGGTGATGTTTAAAAGTGGAATGACAAGGCAGTTTAGAGCTATATGGTTGGTAAGGGATTTTGAGTAATTAACAGGAGCTATTGTAGAAATATTAAAAATTACTGAATGAGGTTTGATAGTAATTAAAAAACTCCATAATTTCAGTCTTACTGTATTTTTAATTCCCAGGGTGCGTGTACTTATGTGTACACACATATATATACATTCATAATCTAACACATATGCAATCTTAAGATTTTTTGAATTCATTTTACATAATTTACAAGGAATATTTTGAAAGTTATAGCATTTTGAATCCAATTCATCTGAAAAGTAGTATTTTTCTATAAGACAAGGGAGAGAATGGAGATTCGAGGAAAGACAGGAAATGCAATCCACAGAGGAAAATGGCCTAGGGTCAAGATGGGATAGAATCTTGTTTCTCTACAGTTCCTATTCTTCAAAAAGAAAAGTTTTGGCTAGGTGTGGTGGCTGGGAGGCCGAAGGAGGAGGATTTTTTGAGGCCAATCATTTGAGAACAGCCTCAGTAAGAGGGAGACCCCATCTCTACAGAAAATAGAAAAATTAGCCAGGCTTGGTGGTGTATGCCTATAGTCTCAGCTAGCCAGGAAGCTAAAGCAAGAGGATCACTGAAGTCCAGGAGAGGGAGGTTGCAGTGAACTATGATGACACCATGGCACTCTCGTGTGGGCAAAGAAGTAAGACCATGTCTCAGGAAAAAAAAAAAAAAAAAAATCAAGAAGAAAAGATTTGTATGTAGAGGAAAAGAGCCATCCGTCAGCATATCTACCAACTAAATCTCAGGCCCTTTCTTTCAGATCTAAGGTGAATTTGGGGGTCTGACCAGGCCTTGAAGAAGACATTAGGTACCTATAATCCATTGCTTATATCCAAGAGCCTTTGTATATACTTTGAGAAGATTGAGTGAGGGTTTTGCCAGTTAATATTTATTGGATAGTACTGAGTTTTGGCTCAAAACAATCCTAGAAGATTTTTTAAACTGAGAAAGACTTTTTATACTGTCTCCTCCAAAGTTTAGCTTTGGGGATCACTCAGCCATGTATAGTGAATAAATAAAATACATTTGTACTTAGGCAAGAAAATAAATCTCCAGCAAAAAAAAAAAAAAAAAGAAAGAAAAATTAGTTCTGTTTTAGTTCATAAAGATGGGAGTAAAATTATACTTTAAAAACCAGGTAGACTACCTATATACTCGGGTATAAGCCGAGTTTGTGCTGAAAAACCCGAACTCGGCACAAATTTTGTGCTGGGAAAAAAACTCGGCTTCTACTTGAGTATATACGGTATATGAAATGCCTGGGGGATGTTATTGTTCAATACTACACTCATTACAAGATAGGCCGATTAGTAAAGTATCTTAAATTCAATTGTCCCTATTCTCTAAGTTAGACCTAAGTGTTTTAGTGCAGCCCCAATTTGATTCTTACATTGATTCCTTCTAATACTGTAGCGTAGAGTGGTTTTGATTTTATTTGCCATTTTGAATTTGTGTTTTTTCACCTACCCCACCAACATGACCCTTTCGAGCTAATTGGAGTTTATTTGGGGCCAAGGTTACAAGACCCTGTTGATACCATTGATGTGTGAAAAAGAAAAGGTAGTAATACATCTCTCCCTGACCATTTTGATTTGCACTCCCTAGTGTATAGTGGCTTGGGGATTACATCCTTTGGCAGCAGAATACCTTTCCTACAGCAGTAGGCACTATTCCATTAGACATAAGTATTAATGTAGCTCTCTGACATTCAGTGAACCCCACAATCACACTCTGTTTGTTCTCATCCTCTTTCCCATAGCCAACCCGACCCGAGCAGGAGGCAGAGAGTCCTACCCAGGCTCGGCAGAAGTGATCCGGGAGTCCAGCAGCACCACGGGCATGGTCGTCGGGATAGTAGCCGCCGCCGCCTTGTGCATCCTTATCCTCCTCTATGCCATGTACAAGTACAGAAACCGGGATGAAGGCTCCTACCATGTGGACGAGAGTCGAAACTACATCAGTAACTCAGCACAGTCTAATGGGGCAGTTGTCAAGGAGAAACAACCCAGCAGTGCGAAAAGCGCCAACAAAAATAAGAAAAACAAGGATAAAGAGTATTATGTCTGATCCCAAGATCTTCAATGGACACTTGTATAGAAATAGTCTTCATTTTACCTGAGACATAATATAAACTTATTTACTTTCCTTTTTATGAAGCACATACAAAAGAAGACAGGGAATGCAATCAGGAAGGAAAGACTTTTTAAAAAATAAAAACAAGTATCTTATGCTCTTGTTTCTCAAAAAAAGAAAAAAAAAGAAAAAAAGAAAAACAGGGGCCAATAAATTCCCTAACATTCACAGTGTTTTCATTTACTCTGCCTGTCTTTATGTTGCTGGAACATTCCAAAAAGACAGTGATGGCCGCCCGCATTCATAAAGCAAAGGAGTATTAAACATCGAGGCACAACACAGAACAGAACACACAAAAAAGAAGCTACCTATGATCCTGGATTTAGCCAAAGTGCTAGTGCTTTCCTGAGAAGTCAGTTAGTCCGATTGCCAGACAAGACTGTCATTTTGGGCGACTCAACCTGCAAACCTTTAAGTGTTTGCAGCCTGGTGCAACTGGAGAGGTGGTTGGAACTTGGATTTGAAACAAAAGTGCTGGCTTTTTTGAAGACTTGTGTCGTAACACATTCAAAAAGCCCCTTTCTGGTTGTTAAGAGAGGAAAAGAAAAGTATGAGGCCTTATTTTCAAAAATGTGAAATATAAGGCACATTTTCACACAAAAAAAATTCAAAACAAAAACAAGAGGGCATAGATGCAATCATTGGGAAATTTTCATGCACGCTTACTATGTTATTACATATGTTTATATAAAATCCATCTCTGTGTGCTTTCTGGACTGTGATAAGTGACGTTTTATAGCCTGTTGTATAGAAAATGCAAAATATATCTCTGCTCTTCAGCCATTTTTTGGAAAATTCAATGTTATAAGTGTTGCTAAGTATAGGGAGTTTTATGACATCAGAGCAACAATGATTTCAGGTTTGTTCTTTTTCTTTGCCACCATTATAAATTGCCACAATTACTTTAATTTTTTTTTTAAAAAATTACAGTGTAGTGTTTATTCTAAGGAAGATATGTATGAATGTATATAAAAAAAACTCAGCCTTTTTTCTTATATGTACAGCCTTCATTCTGTTGCAATTAAATTTTAGTATTTGTATGAAAGGTATGAATTAGAAGGTAAAATGTATACATATCGTATATCTTATACTATTTTTGCCCCCAAGTACTCACATTCCCACATACTTTCACATTCGCCATCACACACACAAATCCACACGAATCCACCAAACATGATGGCAGACCCAAACATGCAAATAGTAGCAAATATTTTCTGATAAATTGAAAAGCAGAAAGGAAGATAGTTGTGCCAAGGTATTGATGGCAAATGGAGGGATTTGCTTCACTGAGATCTTGCTCCTAGGAATCCCCAAGAAGATTTTAGTCCCTAATGAAATAGAACCGTTCCTAATCAAATAGAATATCATTGGTATACGGCTGCATGAATATGAACCTTTATGTGGGCAGGTAATGGAAGCAAAATTGGTTAATCTACACCTTAACTCTGGCTGTTGCAATTGAAAAGTTTGTTTCTAATAAAATAATATATATATATGTATATTCTCTGAAGCTGATGTGCATGATAAACATTTTTGGAAAGTAAACACTTTCTCAACTAGGAAAGTATTTTCAATAATTTTTGATTCTTTACTACTACCCACTTAAAACAACCATTATCTGTTGATTATTGACTATGTTTTAACATTTCTTGTTTTACATATATATCATTAAGTATAGTTTTAGTTTAACACATTATATAGTAGAAAACAATAGATTATACACTTGTTTTTGCACACTGTTTCAATGATGTTCATAGCAATAAATTATTAGTATGAGAAGGTAATGCAAATGAAATGGATTATTAGATGACAAAGTGGTGCTTCAGTAGAAATTGGTTGCATTATTTGAACATCTTCCAAAAGAATGATATTAATTTTCATGGAAGAGATAAATACCTTTACAATTAGCTTTGACCAACAAAGACGAAAAATGTAAAACATCTCTGTGATACTTTAGTTGATGAAAACAGTATCCAGGAAGTGGCCTGGATTTCACATATACAGCACTTAAGAAGTATATACAATTTACAGCAAATCGCCCCTGTGTCTGATTGCCAAGGAATTGTTGTGTACGAAGAGTCTTAAGTTTTTCATGATCCAGAAAGCAGAAGGTATAAAACTAAAATTTAATATCCTCTACTTCTGTTTTATGTTTTTATCTTGTTTTAATTTGCCCGGTTAAAGAAGTCACATGTCTTTTTTTTCCCCCCTTCTCATTCAGTCTTACTCAGGGAAAGCCAGTGAAATAAAAAGGGAAATATAAAACCACTAATTCACATATTAATTTTTTAAAAATTCATTGCTTTTCCATTTGACATCTTAAACCAGAATGAGTTTTCATCTAGAATGATTCTAAAATGTGATAGAAAATAAACTGAACAACGGTATGTTTAAGCAGTACATCTATGAAACATGGTGTTTGCATTCAATATTTCTTCCCAGAATAAATTTTAAAATTACATGCAAAGATATAATCTTATATGCATGTGTTACCAGTAAAAATATTTCTACTGTTACTGGCCTACACAAAAATCAAACAGTTTTTTTTTTTTTTTTTTTTTTTTTTTTTTTTTCCTGAAAATGGAGAAAGAAAAGAGGGAACCATGAGTTAAGGAGAGGAAGTGACTTGGATAAAATCCCCATTATGTTGATACCAAATGTATCGGGATTCATTCAGAGTTTGTAGTTAATAGAGGATTTCACACTACCTGGCATAAATCTGATTACATCTCTAGACTGTAACTTTTCTGATTGAGTATGCTTCTTTTGTATCCACATAATGTGTTGACTTTTTAAAACAAGACAAATACTTCAATAACATATGTGAAGTGGTCAATTCCTAAGACATCAGAGAAAGGCCACAGGACCCTACCCTTCTAGTGCTTTGTGTGATTGGGTATCTAAGGGGCTTTCTTTGTTTTTTGTTTTTGTTTTTGTTTCTGTTTTTCTGTTGCAAGGCCAATTTATCCATTAATGGAAATGCTAAGCAAGTGGAATTTACTGTTTTGTTAATAAAATATTTCTTAATACAACTGTGGATTTATTGATTTAAAAAATTACATGCGGCACCATTGGTGTGGTACAGTAAAGAAGACTGCATTGGAAGGAAGACCTGCCTTATACAAGCAGAGGAAAAATTTGGATTTATTTTTTCTGGATTTTATTTATTGAGCATCTCTACATTCATACACTTACAGATGCAACAACTAAATGTATCTTTGTTAACGTGTTCATCTGTCAAGATAGCTGAAAACAGAAACTGCTGTATAACTAGTTAAAAACACCATGAAAATGCTGATTTTGTAAATATGTTTTTCTCTTTGAAAAGCAGTGGAACCAAAGTTAAGTAAATCTGAGTTTAAAGGCTAATACTACCAGGCACTAGCTACAATGTTTCTAATGTCTTGACCCTCATTTTCCTCATCTGCTGTTTCTGAGTAATAATAAGAATGTCACAGGGTGAGAAGGATAAGCCAGCACAACTGAGTGCAAATTAAGGGTGGTTACTAGTAATACTATTATTTTTCATAAATAGCTCTGAGAAAACAAAGTTTGAGCAGGTTGCATCAGTTGAAAAGCAATACACAAAGAAAAAAAGTGTATAAAGGAACATACCAACTTGTTTCCATATATTTTCTTTTTTGTAAAGCACAGTATGGTTTTGGAAATCAGATGACCCATCCAGAAGTTTTAGTCCAGTAGTGGGAAACTCTTTTAGCAACCTGGCTTTTGAAAATAATTTTCTGATAGAAATGCATTTCCTCTTAAATAGTAAAAGTTTAAACATAAATGCTTAATCAGCTTTGAGCCTGTATTGTTTAAATACACGAGTTATTTCTTAATACTCACTCATGACTTTTTTAAACACAAGCAGCGAAACTATCCTTATTCCCTTAACATCTAAATGGAAGGGTATATAATTTAGCCAACCTCAAAAATGTAGGCATTTCAAAGATGGTGGCTGTATGAAGCCGTTTTTCAGTGAACAGACCAGGCATTCTTAGATTCTTGACCTGTGTGGGACATAGATTCCTCAGGGCCCAATGATTAGGCAGCAGAGTACTCTCTCCCTCAAGCATTTGTAGATGAGCATTTTCCTAGAAAAAATGTGTTTCATTAAGTTTATTAAAATCCTCAAAGAACTCCAAAATTCCCAAAAAGATTAAATGGATACTGGATATAAACAAACTTTTTTATAAATAATAGTGGAGATGAATGGTTCAGTGAATAGTATGAAGCATCAAAGAGTTGGCATATAGTAACTTCAGTTTGCATAATACCATCATAATGTACACAGGAAGTTTTTTTCCTATACTTAAATATCTAACCATGTAATCCTAATGAAAATTAATATTGTTTCATTTTTATAAATTTAACCTTCAAATATTTTTTGAGTACCAAACTATGGAAATCAATTTGTTCATCCCATACATTTCCACTGTTTTGACCAACTTAGTATTCATTTAAAGTCAGACTTCTCCAAGGATTAGAACATTTGATTTACCACCTTGACGATCAGCTATACAAATCCTATATGCAGCAAGTCTTAGCCAACAAAAGCATCCATCTTTAATTTAAGCAGGTGGAGGTCATGGATATTTGAGATATTAGATTAACTACAGAAACAATAGACCACCAAATATGTGGTTATATTTAAAAACAAATGAGAAAATAGCTCATCAAGAGTTATACAAATAAAGCCTCTTTGATGACTTCTTGATAATTCTTTATCAAGGAGGCTGAGTGCTTCTAGATCAATCATTATAAGGACATCTTGTGCTTATGCAAGTACTTTGTCAATGAACACTGTTTCTCCAAACAAGATAGCAATTCTGGGTGAGGAACATGGCTAGTAAGGTGGTGGCATCTTATATCCCCACCTGAATTCCATCCCTAAGAAAGAAATGATCATGATTTCAAAGGTTCAACTCAATAACCTTGCTTAAGAGTACAAAATAAACCCTTGTAAAACAAAGTGGAATATAAAGCCACAGTATCAATTCAGTAAAAACTAGCAAATAAAAACTTTCTGCGTTTAATAAGACTGTGTGATAGTTCAGATGTTTACCATTTAGAACAGGTGTCCTCAAACTTTTTAAACAGGGGGCCAATTCACTGTCCCTCAGACCGTTAGAGGGCCGGACTATAGTTAAAAAAAAAACAACTATGAACAAATTCCTATGCACACTGCACATATCTTATTTTGAATTAAAAAGCAAAACAGGAACAAATACAATTCACACCACTTCATGTGGCCCGTGGGCCACAGTTTGAGGATGCCTGATTTAGAAGAATGTGCTTTTGCAGTTAATTAAAATAATCTCAGTAAGGGCCTGTCACAAGCACAAAATTTAAAGCAAGATGGATTAAATACTAGATTTGAAAATTATGGCTTATGGGACTTTGGGCAATCAATCATACCAAATTTATTTAGCTATAAAAGCAAAATAATGAGACAATCTATAGAAATGTGAGGATTAAAAGCCATAATGCACTCAAATGCTTTGCATAGAGTTCCATATTTCATTAAGAGACAAAAATTAAAATAAAGGTTACCGTATATACTCGAGTATAAGCCGAGTTTTTTCGGCACAAAATTTGTGTTGAAAAACTCGGCTTATACTCGAGTATATAGGTACCTCTTTATTGGGTAAAATTAAAGTGCACTAAGCAGCTTCTAAAAGAGTAGAATTATGAAATTGTAGACTGAGAATACTTCAGAGGTTCATGTTAGTATTTCTCCCAATATATAACAGACGACTCTCTGTAATAGCCCAGGCAAACATCGTTCAGGCATGTCTAAAGGGAGGGTAACTACTTTGCAAGGCAGTCTATTTCATTGTGAGATAATTGTGGTTCCTCATAGCTTGCTCTCTATAACTTCCACCTGTTGGTTCTAATTATGTTAATGCAAAACAGAATATATCCTCTTTTCCTTGAGATAGCCTTTACAAACCACCTCCTCCCTGACCCCTGACCTGGATTTTCTCTTTGCCAGTCTTCACATTCTGGTTTCTCTCAGACTTCACTCAAATCATATGGATTCTAAATTTCTCTCTCTATATATATTTTTTTTTTTCAGTTCAAAAATATATATATTTTTCAGTTTTTTTTTCAGTTCAAAATATATATGGTATATATATATATACACCTCTAGTATATGGGGCCAGTGCCCTACTCCTTGAGCCACAGGTGCCACCCAATTTCTCTTAATATTAATAACCTTCTTCTGAAACTATATCCCTGACAACATGTGATACAAAGCAACCATAGCAATAATTGATGATCAGATAAAATACAATGGATGTTTCACTTTCCTTGATTTGAACTTTCTCTCTGATAATGACACTTAATTTTTCATTCTCTTTTAAAGCATATAATACTTGTGAATTACATGGAATTTATGATCAATGAAAATTATCAGATGTTTTTCTAAGATAAGTCTCCTTTATCTTATACTTATGAAACTTGTTATTGGAATTTAGATGTTGAATTTTACGTTTAACAATGAGAAATTTTATTGTGTTGAATTTTAAGACTGGGCATTTGAGACATATTCATATCTTGGTTCTCTCACATGATGTCTTAATGTTCAGCATTGGCAAATTTTTACATTCATTTAGTTGAAAATTCATTTATTTGAAAAGATATCTGAGGGATGCCTCAAGAGAGTTCTCTCCAAACAATACTTTCAACCAGGAGCACTTTTGCTCTCCCTGGAACATTTTGTAACGTTTGAGGTAGAGAGAGCTCTTGCTATCTCCTGGGTAAAGATCAGGGATGCTGCTAAACAATATGTGGTGCATAGGTCAGCCGCTGCCCCAACAAACAAGTATTCTATCCAAGATATCAATAGCACTAATGTTGATAGGCATAATACATATCAATTGACTAGGATAATACACATCAACTTATCCATGAAATTTGAATGAAAAACCACACAATTGTATCCATCTTGTCTACCAGCAGATCATAAATAAGGGAGTGGTGGCCTTGCAATCAAAGTACAGAATAACTTTCTCCTAATCTGTTAGAGAATCTATTGGGAAAGAGAATCAGCTTAATTTGTAATGCTGTTCGTTAATTTTTAGCACCTCTTTTAAAAAATGATCACAAATCAGTTTTTAAAACAATTCTAATTTTGACTTCAAGTTCATCACTGTACAATTTAAAACACCCTTAGAGTATTACTTTTGCAATCAGGGTAAAACCTAGATCCTTCATTTTTCTAGAGCCATATCACACTTCCTAAAAATACCAAGATAGCCAGTAAATGCTCATCTTTACATTCAAGTTGTCCGGAATATAACTGGCCTTGTCATGGACAGACAAACTTTGGAAGAGGAATATGGAAATTATTTATGTTTTGCCTACCTGGAGCATCAGTTCTCACTGGGCACCATTTTTCTTGGAGTGTGACTTTAACAGCCTTAGGCAGGCGATTTCTGGCTGTTTAGCCCACCCCAGAATCCCGGTACGTACTCTGTTATTTCTTATCATTTTAAGATAGCCATGATAATTGACTTTTACTTCTATCATCCAATAATCTTTCTCAGAATGTCCTTGAGAGAGGTGATTCTAAGGAGTACCATAAGGGGAGGGGGCAGATGAGTCAGGGACATTAAAGAAACCCATTAAGACTGATCACATGATACCTTACTGTTGTGGGCGATACTATTTGAGAATTCTAGGAGGTAACACACTTCACAGTTGTTTCACCTGAGGGCCAAGGAAATATCCATTGATTCCGATCAGTCTTAAATAGAGGGCTGCTAGAGAGGAGGGAGGCAGGAGTAATAAAAACTGCAGAGTACTTTGTGTGTTGTAACCTGGCTAAATTCTACTTGTCCAGAGAAAGCCCTCAAGTAACTAGCTTCAAGTGTTTTCAGCTGGCAGGCATTAGGTTCTTGCATTCCAGTATGGCGAGGAACCATGGTGTGCTGCAAACATTTTTAAAGACCATTAATCATATTATTTTCGAAAGACATTCAAGGCACAGTAAGTTCTCTTTTTTTTATTCTGTTTTTTGATCAATGTAATTTAAGGATGCCACAGAAGTTTAACTACAGGTTCAAGTGTGCTGTGAGATTAAAAAAAAAAAAAAAAAGGTTAAAAAAGTGGGTGAGGTGGCTCACGTCTGTAAACCTAGCACTTTGTGAGGCTGAGATGGTGGATTGCTTCAGCTCAAGAGTGGGAGGCCAGCCTTAGCAAGAGGGAGACCCCATCTCTGAAAAACATTGTTGGGCATTGTGATGGGCACCTGTAGTCTCAGCTACTCAGGAGGCTGAGGCAAGAGGGTCACTTGAGCCCAAGAGTTTGAGGTTGCTGTGAGCTGCAATGCCACAGCACTCTCGTCCAGGGTGACAAAGGAAGACTCTGACTCAAAAAAAAAAGTTTGAAAAACACTGTGCTAGGGTATGTGAGTGGGTTACCTCCATATCTGCTACTGTTTCTTATACATTAGTGATTTAGTACTTCTACTTACATTGAATGCATTTAGTTTTCTGGCTAGTAAAATTGGTTCTGAACTGAACAAAAACAAATCTTTAAAATTATGTAATTCCATTCTCAGAGAAGTCTCAGTCTCCTTCTTGTAACTCTGTGATAGTTTACTTAGGACCTCTAGAGTTAGTTTCTGGTGTTCTTACAAATATTTTCTACCATAAGTGCAATAGTTTAGGAAGTGTATCCTTATCTCAGTTTTACTGAGATAATATATCCCTGTGTCTGTCACATACAGCAGCTGCAGTCCAATTCCCAGGTAGTATTCTCCAAAAGCATAACCGGGACCAAGGGGCATGCTGTGGCCCTCCTCCATGTTTGGGAAAAAGCTAATCATGGCAATCCTATTCACCTGTTTTGACTGTTTTCCTCCCAAATGACTCTCCTTGTTCTGTCCACTGTGAAGTTGCCTCTGATGCCTCCCAATGGCTAGGAGGGAATGGGGTGGAATCCATCCTTCCCTATGAGTGGAGAAGTATAGACATGAACCGCTAAAAGAATCAAATATTTCTTTGCTCCATGTTCCCACTGATACTCTTGAATTTTACAGAGTCAACAGATGGGGTAGAAGTAGTTGTGCCTTTGGCATCGCTAGCTGGCCAGGTGTGCTGTCTGTGGTGCAGGAAGGCACCAAAGAGACTTGGCCTGTGCCCAGGGACATTTCCACAGATGCCTTCTCACCTCCTTACATCCCTCCTTCCTATTTCTCCTTTAACCAATTATTTTAACCTCATTCTTCCTGCTCCTTGTGTGACTTGGAAATCCTCATGTTCCCTGGTATGGTTTTGGTTTATTTTATTTTATTTTATTTTATTTTATTTTATTTATTTTTTAGACAGTCTCATCTGCTTCCCTTGGTAGAGTGCTGTGGCATCATAGCTCACAGCAACCTCAAACTCTTGGGCTTATGCGATTCTCTTGCCTCAGCCTCCTGAGTAGCTGGGACTACAGGTGCCTGCCACAACAATGATAGAGTTTTTGTATTTTTTGTGGTGCCAGAGTTTCTGTCTTGCTCAGGCTGGTCAGCCTAGGAAGACAAATTCCTAAGCTCAAGCAATCCACCCACCTTGGCCTCCCAGAAGGCTAGGATTACAGGTGTGAACCACTGGGCCCAGCCCCTAGTATGGGTTTTAAAGCATAGACATTCCGGGGTGGCCCCTGTGGCTCAAAGGAGTAGGGCACTGGCCAGAGGTGGTGGGTTCAAAACTAGGCCCAGCCAAAAAAAAAAAAAAAAAAAAAAAAGCATAGACATTCTGGCTTCCTCAAGATAATTTTTCAACCCTTTGATATGGAGAAAAGGAATGCAGACATCTTGTGCTCTGTAGACTACATTATTTTTCTCATTTCCTTTGTTTTTCTTTGTCCCTATGTATCCACCATCATAGCACATGGTGTTTTCCTGTCAGCAACCCTTACAAGATACCTCAACTGGTCACTTGATTTTGGACTGAATTATTTGAAAGAATTCCTCTCTTCTTATTGATCTAGAAGAGACCTCTGCCTTTATCCTCTTACCTCTCTGTTACTCCCTTACTGTCTTTCCTGCCCACAGAGAGGAGGGACAGGGCCGCTCTGACTCCTTGGTAGCCCTAACTCAGCCACAACAGTGATCCTGAATAGCTTCCCAATTTGTTTCCACTTACAATTTTTTTTATAAAGTTATATATTTTAGATTTTTCTTCTATTTTTAGAATGTCTTATTTGTCTTTAGCTGTATAGCTGCTGGATAACATGTTTTATCTGTATCTTTAGAAAATTTTCCTCTGAAAGTCTATAACCTATAAAGGGTGTATCCTGAAGGTTCCCTTCCTTTTCTGTTATAAATTTCATGAGATTTTCTGTCCCTTCCATCCATCACTACACCTGTACTTCCCTGTTTCTTGAAATTGACTTTGTTACCTTTCCAGACTTCTCCAAGCAATCTACTTTTATTAAAATGAAACTTTCCGCAGAAAATGTAAGCAGGTGGAATTTCAACATGTTAGCTCTGTGCCGGCTGTATTTCCCATGCTGTACGATATTACCCATTCCTCTGCAGAGTATTGTTTTTTTTCACTGGGCTTTATTATCACCAAATCCCATCACATTTTAATGGTAGTGTTACAGACAAATATTTTATATGGGAAATGCCTCATTTTGATAACTTCTGATTTTAAAATGTAATAATTTAGAACTGTGGAGAATGCTTTGACCATTTTTTTTAAGTGAAAACTGAAGTATGTAGTTAAACTTTTCTACATGGCTTAATCGTTAAAGATTATAAGCATTCATGGAGTGCTTTATGGTTTACAAAGTACTGTCATGGACAGATAATATTTCATCAATACAACAATATGATATGTACATACTAGTAAAAATATGTTTGATAATATTTCATCAATACAACAATATGATATGTACATACTACTAAAAATATGTTTGCATATTTAAAGCTGTGGAACACCATGCACACAGAGATACCAGACACAGACAGACACACACTGATTGCTTAATGACAGAGATCGGTTCTAAAAAATGAAGGTAGGCAATTTTGTCATTGTGCAAATGCCGTAGTGTGTACTTAACAAAGCTAGATGGTATCCAGCTTTCCCCATCCTTTTTGGCAACAGGAACTAGTTTAATGGAAGATAATTTTTCCATGGACTGAGGGCTGGGGGAAGGTTCTAAGATACTTCGAATGTGTCACATCTCCACTTCAGATCATCAGGCATTCGATTCTAGTAAGGAGCACACAGCTTAGATCCCTCACGTGCATAGTTGACAGAAGGGTTCTGCCCCTATGAGAAATAAATGCCCCACTTATTTAACAGAGTTGGAGATTAGGTTGTGATGCCAGTGAGGGAAACTTATTCCCTGGCCTGTGTGGCCCAGTCCCTAATAGGGCATGGACCAATATCAGTCTGTGGCCTACGGGTTGATTAGCCCAGGTCTAACCTAATCTGTATGGAGGCTATATGCTATCGCTACTAAGCTACAAACCAGTGTGCAGCATGTAACTGAACTGAATACTGTTGGCAGTTGTAACACAATGGCATTTGTGTATCTAAATATACTGAAACATAAAAAGAGTAAAGTAAAAATGCGATATTACAATATTATACGATATTACAATCTTATGAAACCCCGATTCAATAAGTGCTCCATTGTTGACTAAAATGTTGTAATGTAGCATGTAACTGTATATTAAAAATTCACACACAGAATGGTTTCAGAAATCATTTCATGATTTAGGAAGTATTACCAATAAAATATCCAAATTAACTACCCAGCTCTCAATTATTTTTTATGCTATGGTTATGAGGCTATGGAGAGTACTGTTAACAGAAATTCATGATAATTCAATAAGATCTTTCTAGTTTTCTGATGGTAGAAATCATTTCATGGAGCAACTAACAAATACCACAATGTTTCTTTCTTTTGAAGGTTACTAATAAAGGAAAGACGTGCAAACACTCAGTAATCAGTAACATGCATGTGGGTCTTTGCTAATACAAAAGATGTTAAGGACAGAGTGATGAAGCAAAACAATCTAAACGTAATTGTGCATTTGAGTAATGTGTTGGTGATAATGATATTTCTTATAACAAATACATTCCAGTCTACTATCCTATTATATTTTTATAATATTCCTGTGTGGGTGATACAATTGAGATTTATATCTCCGTTTTGTCAATGATAACAGTGAAAGCTAGAAAAGTTAAGAAACCAAATGTAAAGCATGTTCTAGCAATAAATCAATATCTCATGTATTAGGTCATGTATCTCCTGAAACCAGGGGAATTAAATTTAGTATCACAAATTAGAAAAGATGATGAAGACTTTGAAAACTCCTTATTTTGTAGATGAAAAATTGGGGCTTCCATTTAAGAAATGCTTTGCATGAAATTATACTGCATGTTAGCAGCAGGGCTAAGACTAAGGCCTGGTTCTCCTGACTCCAATTCCTACCTCTTGTTATCCTAGCCAGGAAGTAAAGACTCTGCGAGCAGAAAATGCAACGCCGTCATCCCTTTCCAAAACTTGATTTCTTTCCAGTTCTCTGATGTACATCTTTCAGCTGACCTGTATGTTTATCAGATAAAATTATTACTTTAAATTTCATGGCAAAGGGCAATATCTAGCATATAGTGGTTAGTCAATATAACTTTTTTTTAGTATGTTAATACAATTAGTTTGGCATTATTTTTGCTAATGTTCACCTTGTATTTCTCTGGTTGAGCAAAATACATTAGAAAAGGAAAGCTAGGGATTTGTATCTTGTTGACAGTATTTCCCAGTCTATTATCTCAGCTAAAAAATCACCACCTACCACCTTTTTGTTATAGTCCTGGATAATTAGGCAGCACTTTTCTCAAGACCTTGAAAGTCATGCGTAACAGTTTTTATTTACTAAACCATCCCTTTGTTTCTACTTTTTCTTTAACACCTGACTTAGAACTTTTCTTTAAGCCTTTCCACCAACTATGTGGCTTTCAATATTTCTGTCAGTAATCTTCTCAATCCCTAAATTCAGAATTCCTCATCCTCCTTAGTCCCAAAGAGCTCCATCAAAATTCAATCTTAGTTATGGAGGAATAATTTATACAAACAAAAACTTGTTCTTTAAACAGAAATGAATCTTTTTTTTTTCTTTGAGACAAAGTCTTAAGCTGTCCCCCTGGGTAGAGTGCCACGGCATCCTAGCTCATAGCAACCTCCAACTCTTGAGCTCAAGCGATCCTCTTGCCTCAGTTTTTCTGTTTTAGTAGAGGCGGGGTCTCAATTTTGCTCAGGTTGGTCTCAAACTCATGAGCTCAAGCAATCCACCTACCTTGGCCTCCCAGAGTGCTAGGATCACAGGCATGAGCCACCGTGCCCAGCCATGAATCATTTTTTAAATGTAAAATGTTGAGATCCCCTCATAGTTGACTCCTGAACAACATGGGTTGGAACTTTGAGACTCCATTTGTCCTTTGATTTTTTTCAACATTACACCAAATGGGGCCACCTCTCCTACCTCCCCTTCCACCTCCTCTGCCTCTTCTGACCCTGCCACCCCTGAGCCAGCAGGACCAACCCCCCTCCTCCACTTCTCCTTCCTCCTTAATCTCCTCAATCTGAAGACAGGGAGGATGAAAACCTTTATGATGAGCAACTTCCATTTAGCGCATACACTTTCTCTTCTTTATGATTTTCTTAACAACAACGTGTTTTCTCTAGCTTGCTATTTGTAAGAGCATAATATTTAATATATAACATAAATATATAATCAGCTGTTGATGTTATCAGTAAGGCTTCCTGTCAATAGCAGGCTATTAATAATTAAGTTTTGGGGAGAGTGAAAAGCTATGTGGGGATTTTTGACTACAGGGTTGAGGAATTTGGTGCCCCTAAGCCTATCATTGTTCAACTGTACATCCTAATTCTTTCTCTTTTCCATTCCTCAGTTGAACTAAATGTGTTTGCCTTGCTTATAATCTGTTGGCCTGCTTTTCTAACCCGTTATATCTCCATATTAATCTCTCATCATATTCACTTGCCCCATTGCCTACACAAAAACCCAAACTGTAGTTAATTGTTTTCCTAAAGCCTTTTTAATACAACTTCTATTTCTTGCTCACTTTTATGCACTAATTTGGTAGAAAGCCCATCTGCAGCATCTGTGGTAAGCTGACATGTCCTCTCTTTTCCCTCTGTACCCTAACTCTTAACATTTTACTATTCTTTTGAGCTACATACATTAAAAATTGCTTGCTAGACATCTAATTCCTTAGGTATCACAGCCACAACATGTCCCAAACTGACTTTATTTTCTTTAGTTTAAAACAAAATATTGGTACCATTACAATCTTCTAGGGAAAGCAAAGTGTAGATTATAGAAACATATTTTAAATTATGCCTGGAATCATAGAGAATGTAAAAAAATCTCTCTTCTACATTTATTCAAATAAATCAAACTTCCTACTTGTACACTGTGCCTGGTTAGATCAGAATGTCATTGTTTGCCTGGACCTTTTTAACAGCTGTGTATCTGATCTCCCTGGTCCACTTTGATCAGCTCTCTGTTCTATCATTAGCAAAACACATTTCTGATTACACTACTCTCCTGTTCCAAGTTCAATGGCTCTGTTCTTCCTTGGGAATAATGTCCCCATTCAAGTAGAGCTTGCTACCTCTACTCCCGTCAAACTGAGCTGATTTCCCATGTATGTACATGTCTCTATAACTTACTCATTTGTTACTTTAGCCTAAAAATCACTTTACCAAGTTTTCTACCAGAGAATACATTATCCATCATCAAGGTCCACTTCATGAACCTTAATGAAGTTTTCTCTGATCAACCTAGTTAGAATTAATTACTTCTTCATTCACAGATGTATTGCCTATGCTTCAGTTAATCATTTATTTTATTATGCTTTATAGGTAGGTATTTATCTATTTTCTCAATTAGTTATAAGTTCAACCTTCACCTCCCATGAGAAAGTTTTATAAATGTGGAAGTCATATCACTTTCTTCTCCTGTGTATTGGTATAACGTGTTCCTGTCTTTTGCACTTAGAGCAATTTTATATGTAGTTATTATTAATAATATAATTATGAATTATTCCATATTTATATTATGGAATGTAAGACATCGCTTTTTAAAAAAAATCATTTATTTAAATCTTTGCTCAATATCTTCGATGTGCTATGCCCTGAGCTAGGCATTCAATATATAATTGTGACCCCACATGGAGTTTACATTGCACTAGGGAAATAAACGTTAATCAAAGAAGCACACACAATTTCTATTTGTGTTACAAAATAGATACAAGTACATAATAAAAGAAGTTACCCTGAAATAAGGTCAGGTAACTGATCAGATAACCCTGAAGTTGAGAGCCCTGTGTCAAGAGAAGCCCTGTGTGCATGAGGAGTGAAGTGAAAATCAGTGTGGCTGGAGCAGAGTCAGAAGAAGGCAGGATGGGAAGGAGCAATTTACAAAATGAGGCTGAGTGTTAAACAGTGACTGGATAATTTTGTCTGCAAGCAACAGAAAATGCCCCTTAAGCTAATATATTGAAGAAATGAAATCGTTTATGCAATAGAACAACCCAAAGGAGGCTAAACCTGTCCTTCTGCTCATTCTCATCCTTCCATGGCACATAGCTCACTTTCTAGCATTTGGCTAGGAGTGGTTTTGTTACAGATGATCTAGGTAGAACTATCCTTTCCCCCTCACCCCACTGGTAGAATTGCCTTTGCCTAATACTTTACAATAGTCTCTCCTATCTTAGAGGTCTGTCATGATAGAGAAGATGTGTGACTCTCTTTGGGAATATGGTTAAGAGCCAATGTTTAAAGTAAATAAATCAGATACAGCAAAACTATACTTAAATGAATATTGTCATACGGTGCTTAATCCAATAATGAGAATCTCCCAGAAAAACATAATAAATATCACAACTGATGGTGGAACATTAAAAATCTGGAGCAAAAAGAATGGTGCTTTTTATAATTTTTATTCAAGAAAAATGAACATATTATATAAGGGTTGTCAAAAGGGAAGGAATTTGTCATTATTTACAGATAATGATAATTTATTGTAATTGATAATAACTTAGTAAATTCTGGATATAAAATCAATACTAAGAATTTAATTGCATCTTTATACAACAGTAAAGACTGTTTCAACAGCTTCAAAAGGTAAAATAGAATAAACCCAACAAAAGATATGCAAGACTTTTGTGGAAAATTATAAAACATTTTGCAGAACTTTATAATGGAACTAAAAAATGGCATGTATTATTAATGCCTTAGTACTCAGGATCACATATAATTCAATACCACAAAGTAATTCTGCCCAAGTTTATCTACAAGTTAAGTGCAATTCCAATCAAAATCCCAGGAATGGTGATTGTTGCTGTTATTGATCTTAATAAACTGATTCTAAAATCAATATGGAAAGGGTCAAATATAGCCTACCAGTGGTTCTCAACCTTCCTAATGCCGCAACCCTTTAATACAGTTCCCTTTGGTCGTGACCCAAAGGTGAGATCTGCTGGCCTAGACACTCCTGAAAAAGCAATAAGGTTGGCTGACATGCTCTACCAAGAATAAAGTGACTGTATTTAAGACAGATACGATTGGTATAAGCATAGATAAATATAGCAGTGGAACAAAATAATCCAACCCACACATATTAGAAAGCAAGATTTATGAGAAAATTTGTATTTGAGATCAGAGGCAAAAGAAAAGAATTTGTTCTTGAAGAATTATCTATTTACACAGGAAAATAATGAAACCAGGTGTCTACTTTCTATCATATCTAAAAATAAATTCTATTGATTAAAGTTTATGGTGAAAGCCCAAAGGGTAAAATAAGAAAAATTTAAAATTATTGAAATATGAAAGGATATACCACAGATTAGAGGGAAAATTTTAATGTACGTGATTGATAAAGAATTGATATGCATGAAATATTAAAACTTCCAAAGTCAGTTAAAAAAAAAAACAAAACAGTATATATGAATAGGCACTTTACAAAAGAGGGAATATGGGAGTCCATTAAGTATAAGAAAAATATACTTAACCTCATTAGTAATCAAGGAAACTGAGGTAACACTATGTTCAGATAAAATTTCATGCTTATTGGCCTGTAAAAATATGAAAAATTAGATTGTACCAAGACGATGAGGACAGAGGGCCACTAAATATTTACCCACCTTTGATGGGAATGTAAATTTGAACAAACATTTCAAAAACAATTTGGCATTTATTTAGCAAATGTGAAGTACTCCCTACTGACCTACTGTACCAATGTATGGGTTTAATTCTCCATACCCAGGTTGCTGTGTGTGGGAGGTTAGTATGCATGTGACGGGGAAGGAGAAAAGATGTGGGAAACTTGGCATAGGAGAATGCAAAGGAAATTGAACAATTTTTTTTTGTTAAACTAGATGGTACATACAAGCACACAAACTTATTGTTTATGAACAAACACATTACTACTATTCCCATCACCCCTGTCTACTCTCCAGAGAAAGAGAGAGAATGCCTTACATAGCATATTCAGTCAAAACCCTTTAGAGCAGGCATCCTCAAACTGCAGCCCGTGGGCCACATGAAGTGGTGTGAATTGTATTTGTTCCCATTTTGTTTTTTACTTCGAAATAAGATATGTGCAGTGTGCATAGGAATTTGTTCATAGTTTTTGTTTTTTTAAACTATAGTCTGGCCCCTTCAACGGTCTGAGGGACAGTGAATTGGCCCCCTGTTTAAAAAGTTTGAGGACGCCTGCTTTAGAGGAAGAGACATCGAAACTCGTGTTGAAAGGATGGTCACATTCAACCATGCAAATGGTCATGTGCTGGTAATTCAGCCTGAAAAAGCAGGGAAGCTTCTGAAGTCAGAAACCAGTAGGCAAGTGGGAAAGACTGCAGAGAAACAAATTAGACTATGCAAAGCAACAGTGTAGTGGTTTAGATTTTATTCCAAAAGTAACAAAACAAAATCTAGTAAATAACGTTAAGGTCCCCAGCTGTAGTAGAAGAAGATGGAGGGGACCCAGTGAAGATGGAAAGATGGAAGACTGAAAAATCACTGTTCTGGAGGAACATTTCCTAGCATATCTCGGGGATGAATCAGTTGGACTTAAAACATTAACTCAACAAGTTCAAGAGGGAGAGAAATAATTCAGGTAGTAAAGTCTGGATCTAATTAATTAACCCAGGGATTCTGCACACCAGCAGCTCATTAGAATCAAGTGATGAACCTTAATGACGTATTAATGCTCAGGCCTTGTACCTGGGTCTTGGATAGGGCCCAGGAATGTTAATTTTCTAATGACTTAATCTACTAATTAATAACATACACACTTATCAGCTTGCAAAAACTATCCAGGTGATTTTAATGGGCACCAAGATTTGAGATATATCACAGAAGATGTACCTGTTAGAATCTCTGTAGTAACACATCCATGTACCCCTTAGACTATAAACATAGAATTTCTCTTTGGTGTATCCTGGTAATTCAGAGAAATTCAGTTGCATGTTATGTATACATAGCAAAATGGCTCAAAATAATATTACTAAGATATAATGCATATGGCTACTAATATCAGCTATGAGCAAAAAGCAGTCAGCAGTCTACTTTTCCTATTCTGTAACCTAGTTACAGTTATTGTAACTTTGCTTTTAATTTGGACAGTAGTTTTAAATTCTTATTATGTATGTACATCTTACCATGCCTTGTTCCTAGAGGATAATAATCAACTTTAATAGCTCTCCTTGAAGCCCCCACTAAACCTTGTTCAATGTTGAAACTCAGAAGTTTTATAAATATTTGACCAATTGATTTATACATATTTTCATGAGTCTATTTTGACTTCTTTTGAACTGGACTCACTGAGGAGTAAAGAAGTACCTTTCATGGCTAAGTTTGAAAATAAGATCACTTAGTTGCCAAAAGAGAGTTCTCAACTTCTATTTTCTTAGAGACTTTATATAGATTTATTTTGCCTTCTCACCTCCTCCCCATTTCTAAAATATAATAATACCGCCACAGTAACAGAAGCAACAGTGAAGGCTGATCCTCTTAATTCAGCTTTGGCTTGAGCCAGAACAGATGGTAAAACTTTTTTAAACCAAACAGTACTCGAGAAGCAATAAATGGAAGGCGGCTGCTGCTGCAGTTACTTTGTACTTTAAAAAAAGGAATCGGCACTGAATGGCTAACAAATTCACAAAGTAACAATGTTGGAGGGTGTAGTGCTTTTGTTCCTAAACTCTGTGTGTGTGTGTGAGAGAGAGAGAGAGAGTGAGTTGATACTTACCCAAGGACACTAGACAGTGGCTCAAGGACACACCAGTACATTTCCAAGAATTTAAAAGCTATCAAACTACCTTTGCTCATCCAAACAAAACAAAACAAAAACCCCTAAACAAACCACTTTCCCCTCTGAGGCAGAAGGAATGACTATGGTAAGAAGAAAAAAAGAGAGACAGAGTTTTCTAAATTGCCCATTCCTACACACCCACCACAAAGAGCTACTTTTCAGGCACTTTGTCATGAGACATGAAGCTTTTGACAGCAATAGCTGTGGCCAAGCTTCCCATCACCACTTTTTGCTTTCTTCTTTATTCTGTTTTATGTTTCTCTGACTCCAGCCATAATTAGTGCAATGTCTCATAACCTGAAACCTCCAGAAATCTGCTGATTATGCAGTTTCCAATTTGAGCTAAGCCAAAAATCTTTCTGAATTTCATTGGAACTTTTCTGCCCTTTGCCACCCAAATAATTTATTTATTTGATTTGATCCTTTTGATTTATTAAAAATGCTGCCACTGGCCTTAGGGCTTCTTGGCAGGAATACAAAATGTTGATGCAATGGTTTAATTAAATCTGGCACAGGGATGAGACAAGAATCTGATAAAAGAGAAAACCTTCTCTTTAGAGAATGCCTGCAAAGAGAACATTTTTAATCTTGTATTTGGGTTTAATAATAGGAAGTCATGTTTACATCATTTCACTAACATCACCAGAAACTGCTTTGGTTTAAGGCTTTTGGTAAAGGCAAAATATGTTTCATTAGAACTTGATAAACCAAAACTAGTACAAATAGCAATGTAAGAAATGAGGCTTAGGTTATCTGGATCAGGGTGAAAGTTTCAGAATGTCACCCGTAATGGGAGTATAGAAATAAAGGGCAATGTCCGTGTTTCCATGGGGGAAAAAAATCTTTCTCTCCTTTACTCAGGTTTTTCCTGCATACAATGTTTTAAGAATAGGGCGGGCGTGTCCGACGTGATGATTTGTCTCTTATAGATTGGCCTCTGCATGCTGACTAAGGAGCGGGCATGTTCTCTCTGGTTCTCACTCCACTCCCATTTCTCTAGTCTGTCTACTCCTCCCTCCCTGCCCTTCTGACCTCTGTCCCTGGCCTCACTGCATCCCAGTGGCTGAAGGGCAGTACAGGGCTTCCGTTTTTTTCTTTTGCTTCTTCTTCAAGCCTTTACTGATACATTATTAAGGTGAAATGGTCAAAACAGAGTTATGGGTGTATTCATTCCAGAACTAAGACCATTTTACGTGACCCCTTTTGAAGCACTTAGCATATGGGGGTAAACATGACAGATTCATTTCCTTTCCTTGTAAAACTTTCATTCTACAAAGCGAAAGACTTGTTGTATTATCCTCGGTTTCTACTGCATCCTTTTGATTCAACAAAGATTAAAATTAGGTCAAAGAAATAAGCCAAGCTCTACTGGGAAGAGAAGTGCAGCTCTGCGCTGTGCTTCCGGCCGTACCACTGTGGGGTGTATTTCCTCTCTACTCGCTCCAACCCCTCTTTTTGAAGATGCCTTACTTTTCAGAAACCTTGTCCTTTTAATCTTTTTCTTTTCTTTTTTTGTAACTGAAGAGATTCCAGCCATTATCCACCTTAAACCAAAGGAAAAAGTCTTTTTCACTATGGGGTTTCATGATTGACTTGTTGAGTGCTGAGAATTCATCCCTGGTTCGATATTTCTCCTTTTAGTGATTGAAGGAAATCTCTGATGACAATACTACACACCTGGGGGTAACACCTAAAATCAACACAAAATGCTGTTGGCTTGTGCTAGTTGTGATCAACTCCTGGTGATTTTTGAAGAGGGTGGGGGAACCCAGAAGCTTCAAAACAACTTGTCTCTTTCCGTGTTAGGGATTCTAGGTAATCACTGCTCTAACCATGCGCCCTGATGAGCATGCTGGTCCTGCCCTTCTTCGGGCTGGGGAGTCAGGCAAGGAGCTGAGCCCTCAGCCGGTTGCTGAGATAGTCATGTAGTACGCTCAGAATGTTCTGAGCTGTCCAAGCAGCAGCAAACACATGGAGCCTCTGGGGAAGGCTAATGCCAGTGGTCAGGGCTCAGGCGCTGCTTGCAGGATCCCAGCTAATACTTAGCATATATGGCTTGCTTTTCTCTGGGCTGAGTGACACCATTTTCTCTTGTACTGACAGGCCTTTTGTAGAAAAAGTGGAGTTCTAACTTTAAGCAAAGGGAACATCACATACCTATACAGATACTTGGTGTGTTTATTGTTAAAGGCTGCATATGTGAAATCAAAGAAAGAAGAGACTAGAACATTCAAAAAAGAGGTGACATTGTAATAAATGGCAGAAAAAAGGAAATGAACACAGGAGAATTAAAAGTGCTCTGCCCTAAATATAGCTGAAAGATTCAGTTAACAAGACTTCTTGGTAATGTAAAAAACCACTGAGTTAAATCCTCTACTCGAATAGTGACAACTTACTTGGTCTACCTCCAGGTCTCCTTCAGAGTTGTGTTACAAACTGCAAATAGGTTCATATTCTCAGATGCTTTATGATAGCTGTTACTGAGTATCATTTTATTTGTATTAACATGTAATGAATTTTTAAATAATTTTTGTCAAATAATTAGATTTTTCCTATTTTTTCGTACTATGACAGATCATACCATCATTTCAGATACTTTTTATTAAATTATTTCCTTAAGATTGATATATAAGACTAGAAATGCTGAAGGTATGAAACTATTAGTTATTGATGTTTATCATTGTGTTCACATTTAAAAATGTATCAGTGTATAATCTCATAAACAGTGAATGGACACTCTCACCATGACCTTGCCATCACTGAATACTAAAGTTGCAAAACTTTTAATTCTGTATCTCATGTCATCATTCATAATGCATTTTTAAGTGCCAGTGGGAATGAATTTTCTATTGTGTAATTCTTCTTTGATAAGCCCACCATGTTTTAATTGTTATTACTGTTTTTCAATACAGTCTAATATTGCCCATCCTTTTGTAAAATACTCAGGCATGACCACTTAAGAAGATATTGCATTACATTTAATCCTGAGATGATTCAAAATACAACTACTGTAAAATCAAACCCATTCTCAGTCATCCAAGAGATTGAAGATGCTCCTGTATTTCAGCCTATTCTGAAAATGTGTTTTGAAATCTGTGTTGAAACAGAGACAGCCTGAAATAGCATTTTGGAACTAGGAATCCCGTGTTCTTGTTTCTAATTCTGTACTAATTTGGGGAGCAAGGAGATGACTTCATGTGATGTTTCATTTTACATGTCAACTTGCTCACCCATGGGGTGGCTAGACTAAACATTACCTCTGGGTGTGCCCCGGGGGGTGTTTCAGGATGAGATTAATATTTGAATTGGTGGACTCATTGAAGAAGAGTGCCCTCCCCAATGTGGACAGCCATCATACAGCTCAGTGAGGGCCTGAATAAAGCAAAAGCCAGAGAAAGGAATAATTTGCCCCATTCTCCTTCATCCTCTCTACTTGAGCTAGGACTCCTTATCCATCCTCCCTAGCCCTGGGACTGGGATTTAGTTCATCTGCTATCTTGGATCTCAGGCCTTGGGACTCAGACAGAATTACATCACTGACTTTCCTGGTCTCTGGATGACAGATGTCATCTATAATCTATAGATGGTCTCTATAATCACGGGAGCCAATTTCGTGTGTGTATGTGTGTGTATATGTGTGTACTTCTGATTCTGTTTCTCTGGAGAACTCTCATTGACATGTCATCCTTTGAAATCTTAGCCTCTTCATCCATCAAATGGGAGAAATAGTCCCTGTATTTCTATTAACAATTTTTTAGAGCTTTTAATAATTTGGAGGATAGTATCATATGAGACAAGAGAGGGACATATAGAGGGTACCAAAAGAATGTGTATACATTTAAGAAAGGACAAAACTGTATTAGATTTGTAATACTCAAGTCATGTTTGATTTCTGCAATTACAGAAGGTGCTCAGTGCGACCTTTGTGCTCATCTTTTGTTATCAGTATATGTTGAGCCTTACAATTTTAATGCAGTTTTTCCTTTCTTAAACTGTGTAGACATTTTTTGGCACCCTCTATATATTTTTAAAGTATAAAATATAGGTCAGATAAAAAATATATTAAAGATAACATCAAGAAATTTCTGTTTTGAGAATCCCCCACATACACACTGATTAACAGAACGAGGAATTCCACTCCATCTCCACTTTGTTTCCTCATTTAAAAGAAAAAAAAATTGTTCTTCGTATACATGCCCACTGTCCTGAACGCTACTGAAGAAACTTAAAATGAATTCAATTTTGTCCATCAAGATCTTCTACTTCAGTCAAAGAGATGACACCCTAGCCATGGGGGAAAGCAAATAAAAGAACACTAGGCTGGACATGATAAAATGCTGACTGGGAATACTGAGAATAATGGCTTAAATTAATCCTAAGCATTAGAAGGAGTGAAAACAACAAATCTAATGCTTTTATTTTACTTTCCACCATTTAACATATACAAAGTAAAAACATATTTCTCTAATGAGAGTTTTCAGTTGGAAAACGAGTAAAGCTATGGAAAATAAAGCAGTGCATTAGCCACTAAAATTTAGCAGGGTGAATAAAACTTTAGTGTTCATTTTTTCCTAATTAAATGTTATAGATTTCTTAGATGTTAATCAGCACACAAAACATCTGGAATTTTTACTTTCTGAAGGAACAACAGCAGATTTTAAAATTATCCACTCAAACTTAGTGGAGAAAAATTGAACTGGAAATTGTTCCTTAATTATAAGGATTTCATGGGGACAAAAAGAAACTTGAGCTAAATTACAGTGACATAAAATGGTGAATCAACCTTTAATTTTTTTTTTTTCTAAAATCATTTCTCACTTTATTCAGCTAGGAGATGGTTTATCCTTCAAATACTGGTTATATCATGAAAATCTCAAATAAATTATTATCAGCCTTCACCAATTTAGGGAATTCCTTCATGGTTTATTCATTCTTGAGCTGAATGGAGTTTGAAATAGAGAACAAATAAATGGAGACACCAAATTATGAACAATTTTGGAGGAAAGTACTGCAATGTATATGTATTTCATAGTTTGTATATAATCTTCTTTCCCCATCCTTAGCTTGGGTTTTCATCCTTCCTTCAGCCTCTGGGGACAGTAACCAACTCTCCTGAGCTAGCATGTGGAAATATGAATTAATATCTTCTAAAGTCTCTCCCTGTCTCAAGTTAATAATAAAAGAGTACTTTATACCATCTTTCCCAATTCTGCCTTCACGATCTTTCTAAAAGGAACATCTAATTTTGCCTTACCCTTGCTTAAAAATTGTTCCTTGCTAGCAACATGGCATATTATAACTCTTGAAATGCCCATCTGGTTAACAGCAAATGAAAATGTTATGAAGTGCTTAAAAAATCTTAATAAAACAAAAATTCTCCACTGACCAAACCAATGAGAAATCATGAACATAGGTATGTTCATCTTGTTTTTCATAGGTCCAGAGCTATTTTTAATCCCTTGTGCCATTGTGGAAGCTAGGCTTTGTTTTTTTTAATTTATGGGTATGTTTATTTTGGTGATGGACCATTGTGCTGGTCATTATGAAGAATGAGTCTGAGTACTTCCTATACAACTGGTCTAGTTATGGCAAATTTCCTCAATATTTGCAAGTCAGTAAAATATTTGATTTCTCCATCACAAATGAAACTCGGTTTAGCAGGATACAGGATCCTGGGCTGACAATTGTTTTGTTTAGGTAGCTTAAGGGCCAATGACTATCCCCTTCTGGCTTGAAACATTTCAGCTGAAAGATTTGTGGTTATCCTGATATTTTTTTCCTTCTTCTTAGGAAGTTTGAAAAGTCCCAGCTTAAAGATCTGCAGTTATCCTCATATTTTTTCCTTTGTAGGTAAAACTTCTCTTACACCTAGCTGTTTGCAGGATTTTGTCCTTCATATTGACTTTGGAAAAGTTTATTACAATGTGTCTAGAAGATGCTTTGTTTGAGTCATGCTGGGATTCTGAAACTATCTACTATTGAAATTTCTGTGCCTCTCACAATGTTTGGGAATTTCTCCACCACAATGTCTTGGAGTACAGCATCAGTGCTTTTAGGACATCTCCTCCTTCAGGAATCCCTACAGTTCAGACGTTTGATCTTTTAGAATAATCCCAAAACTCTCTCAGGGAATTGAAAGAGACATTCTAAAAACTTTGAAACACAGTAGAGATCCTCAGTAATAGAGTAGAACATGAAGAAGAAATAATTTCAGAAATTGAAGACAAGAACTTATAAACTGTCCTAATCATTCAAGGGGGCAGAAAAAAAGGAGAAAATATAAAGAGTTCAAATTCTCACATTGGCATAAAATATATAACAGGAACAATATGTAAAAAGAGTGAAAAGTAGAAACCTAGAAGATATGAGTTTTTAAAAATGACTAGATGCATTAGAAAAACAATAAGATAGAAATTTTAGAAATGAAAAATAAGATTAGAAATGAAAAATCTGTACATAAAATTGCACCAAGATAAAAAGAAGCTTAGTAAACTATAAACTAAATATGAAGAAATTATCCAGTATACAGCAGAGAAAAAGATAAGAAAAATATAATATAGAATTTAAAAAACAGTGTAGGAAGAGCAAGAAGGCAAAAACCTTTGTCTTTTTCAGGAATCATTATGAGAAACACAACCTTGTGAATGTCCATGATTCACAAAAGTTTCAGCTGAAAAATATGTGGTCATCCTGATATTTTTTTCCTTTTTTTAGGAAGTTTAAAGGTAAATGATCAGCCTCTTCTGGTTTGGAAAGTTAATTTCTTGGTTCTCAGACCTGTGGGGCAGGGCTTCTCTACATAAGGTGGAGCAGATCTGCAGGGTGTGGTGCTCACATGCACAGGCTGGGGTAGCCAAGGGATGGGGTACGTGGGCATAGAAATAAGGGGCTCTATGGCAAGCACAGGAAATTTATGTTTTATTAGGGTGTAAATTAAATTCAATATTTCTTCAATTATTAATGTAGAAAACAAATCATAACCCTAATACCAGTATTTGTCACCATGAAACATGACTACTATCATTATATCATTTATAGTGCTGTAGATACTTCAATATACTGTTTATGCTAATCATTATTCAGAAACTATAATAGTTCTTAGATCCTGCTGAATACTGGAGCTTTGTTTTATCATGTTAGTTAAGATGTAAATATGTTGATATTTCACAAATTCATTTGCTTTCTTTTGTAGTCCTATATTTCTTAACCAAGCATTTAAGAATATACATATTTAGGTTGGGGGCCAAGATGGCAGAAGAAAAGCAGCTGGCATAACACCACTCTCATGGACAGGTTTGGAAGTAGTGAATAGATATCTAGTTTTGGATCAATCATCTGAGAAACAGCTCTGGAAATCCATGGAGAAGAGGCAGGTGTGAAATGAAGAAGATAGAAGTGGGATGAGCTGCTCAGCAAGACTGGAGGTAATCAGGGAAGTTTCCCATATGTGGGAAAGGAACAGATGAGAAAATCCCAGGCTCCAAGCTTCCCCTGAGGAAATTGCAACAGAGTGTGGGAAAGTCCCTAAACTCATCAGGCCTCTGGACTGATACAGAGGTCTGACTAGTAATCTATGCAGCTGGGTTCTTACAGAGAGAAGGGATAGCTGGCTTCTGAGCTCTGGGCATGCGGTTGTCACCATTGCAACATCTCAACCTCAGAGTGCTTCTTTTGTCTACGAATTAGATCTGTGATTGCTACCTCTCTCTTGCCCCTGCCAAATGAGGAAGGAATAAGGACTCATGGCACACATTTTGTTCTGTGGGCATGTGAGATTCACTACCATAGCTGCTTCCACCACTGCCACCAGGGACCCTGTGCCGAGCAGGAGACCATGGGGCTGGCACCCCCACTAGTGTGGCCTAGGTAATCTACTCAATTGTACTTCCCACAGTACCCAGGTGGAGCACACATCTATAGCCCTGTGTGCTCACTGAAAACTGCCAGAGAAGCTGTCTGAAAGGCCCTGAGTGGGCTGAAAACCAGTGCAGCTCTGGCCTTTTGCTCTGGAGCACTGCACATCATGGACCCATGCCGTCATGCACAGGTGCACTGGGAACCAGGTTCTGTACATGTCCTGCTACATCCATGTACCTACCCCAGCCTGTGCATGTGAATACCACATTCCACAGATCTGCTCTAACTCACTTACAGATGCTCTGACCCACCTGTCTATTCTGTCAGAGGTCCCTGCTCCACTGCTGGCCTCCTTAGCATTAGGAGCCTGCTCCATCACATGCCCTTAGGGTCTTCAGAGATGCTATTTCCTGGGCCCCTGCTATGTCCTACCCACACCCAGTGTAAACCTCACCTCTCCCACATGCCTGACACCTTGGATGCCTTGCCTTCACACATATGTGCCATGCTCTGTGGGCCTCCTCCATCCAGTACACATACACTGTTCTGTTGGCCAGCCCCACAGTGGTAGCCTAGCTGCAACCACAGGACAACAGGGAAACACAGTGAAGCAGCCGGAGTAAAGGCTGACAGTGCATCCTCTCTTCTCTTGCCTGGTCAATTTTCCAAATCCAGGGGCCCATCCCAGTCTTCATCAAGCAACAAAGGTCCCAACAGTGAGGAATAAGTGTATCATACCTGATATCTGCTTTGAGCAGAGAGAAGTGGTTCCAGATGAGAAGGAATTAGAATAAAAACTGGCAACATGAAAATACAGGCTATCTCAACACCCCCAAAGGATCAAAATAGCTCTCCTGTAATGAACTCCAACTAAAAGGAAATTCCAGGTAAGGAATTCAGATTATGGATGGAAAATAAGATGAATGGAATGGGGGAGATAGTAGAAAACCATTTTAAAGTAAAAACACAACAACAACAAACAATTGTTTGTTGGACATGAATGAACAATTCACTAAGGAGATAGAAAAGAGATAACAAAACATCAAGATTTATCTAGAGAATTTCAAAATTTATTATAAAACTTTAAACAGTATAGTCCAAGCAGAAGAATGAATTTCAGTGCTCAAAGACAAGTTATGAAGTAATCTGGTCAGTAAAAAGGGTAGGGGAAGAAAGAATAAACAACAAAGGAGAGAAATATGGGATTATGTGAATGTGCTAATGTAAGAATTATGGGTATCCCTGGGGGAGAATGAGAAAACAAATAAGCATGTCAAACCTATTTGAGAGATTAATAGAGGAAATCTTTTCTGATGTTACTAGAGGTTTAGAGAGCCAGGTGTAAGAGAGTGTTTGGAAGGTTGGAAGACTGATGGCAAGTAGGACATCACCTAGACGTATAGCCATCAGCCTGACCAAAGCTAAAGTGAAGAGAAAATCCCACAAGGTATTGGAGAAAGCTGACAAGTTGCTCACAAAGGAAAACCTACTGGACTAACATCACACCTCTTAGCAGAGACTTTTCAAGCCAGAACACATTGGGGTCCCACTTACAGTTTTCTTAAAGAGAATAGCTAGCCAAGAGTTTTATGTCCTGAAAAACAAAGTTTCATAAATGAAGGCTAGATAAAGTCTTTCCCAGACAAACAAACATTATGAAAATTTGTCATCACTAGACCTGTCTTACAGGAAATTCTTAAAAGTGCTCTTTCTATACATGGAAAAGAACAATTGATACTCAACAAGGTAAAAACACTCTAAAGTGAACTCTTACATCTCTTATAAATCAGAAACACAAGGGGGAAACAAAACAACTAAGTATCATTCAACATGATGATCAGAACAATATCTCACATACTAACACTGAACATTAATGGTCTTAACAATCCACTTAAAAGATATGGACAGAACATTTTATGAGGAGGACTCCCCAGGCAATAGAAGCAGTACCAAAAATACACTACTGGGACCTGATCAAACTAAAAAGCTTCTGCACACCCAAGAACATAGTGAGTAAAGCAAGCAGACAGTCCTCAGAATGGGAGAAAATATTTGCAGGTTATAACTCCGATAAAGGTCTCAATGCCCTCTGTCTATGGCCAACTGATTTTCAATCAGAGTGCCAAGATCACTCATTCGGGAAGAATAATCTAGTCAATAAATGGTACTGAGACAACTGGATATTCACAAGCAAAAGTATGAAGTTGTATGCTTATCCCATACCATATACTTCAAAAAGCAACACAAAATCATCCAACAACCTGATACAGACAATTAAGTTCACAAACTCATCCTAGAAAAAGTGTTATATATCTTATTGCTGGGTATCACTACAGTCACCTTCTAAGAACTCCCCTTGGGATGCTCCCGCTGGTGTACACTGACCCCAGTGCCTAGTCCAACCTTCAAAGCAATTTTGGAACTCTTTTTCTGGAATGGCCATTAGAGCTGCATTAGGGAGGCCTGACAATTAAGTTCAAGAACTCATCCTAGAAAAAGTGGTATATATCTCACCGGTGCATATCATCACTACAGTCACTTCTGAAGTACCCCCTTGGCAATCTAGTGGCTTTGGATTTGGCAATGGGTCTTTGATAGGACACAAAACATCAACAACAAAGAAAAAATAAATTGAACTTCATCAAAATTAAAAACTTTTGAGCTGGGTGCAGTGGCGGAAGCCAGTGACTTAGAAGGCTAAGAAAGGAGAATTGCTTGAGCCCAGGAGTTAGGGACCAGCCTAGGCAACATAATGAGATCCCATATCTACAAAAAAAAAGAAAGAAAGAAAATAAAAAAATCAGCCAGGCATGGTGGTGCAAGCCTATAGTCACAGCTATATAGAAGGCTGAGGCAGAAAGATCATTTGAGCCCAGGAGTTTAAGGTTGCAGTGAGCTATGACAATGCCACAGAACTCTAGCCCAGCAATAGAGTGAGGCCCTGTTGCAAATAAATAAATGAATAAATAAATAAATAAATAAAACAAAAACCCTGAAGAATCTCACTACAGAACACACAAGGGATCACTAAAAATGTTTTAGATAAAAACTCAAATATGGTTTATACCCAGAAGACCAAAAGTCACAATATAACAAAGACATCTGTACCAGAATGTTTATTGCAGCCCAATTCATAACTACTAAGTCATGAAAGAAGCCAAACTGCCAATCGACCCATGAATGGACTAGAAATTTGTGGTACATATATACCATGGAGTATTATGCAGCCTTAAAGAAAGATGGAGACTTTACCTCTTTCATGTTTACATGAATGGAGCTGGAACATATTCTTCTTAGCAGTATCTCAGGAATGGAAGAAAAAGTATCCAATGTACTCAGTCCTACTATGAAGCTAAATTATAGCTTTATCATGAAGGCTATAACCCAACTATAGCACAAGACTTTGAGGAAAGGGCCAAGGAAGGGGAAGGGAGGGGGGAGGTTAGGGTGGAGGGAGGGTAATGAGTGGGGCCACACCTACTGTGCATCGTAGAATGGGTACAGGTGAAACTTACTAAAGACAGAATACAAATGTCTACATACAATAACTGAAAAATGCCATGAAGGCTACGTTGATATGAAACCAGCACATTGTACTCCTTGATTGCACTAATGTACATAGCTATGATTTAACAAAAAAAAAGAAAAGAAAAAAATACAAAACTCTTGAGGAAGGAAACTAATCAATGGATCTACATCAATAAAGTGAAGAAGAATCTACAACAAAACTAAACTAACCAAGAGGGACTTTGCTTAACAAATGCAATCAGCATTACCTGGTTTCTTGTACACCTCAAGGAATCCCCAACAAGAAAAAAAAAAAAAAAAAAAAACCTAACCAAGCCATGAAGAAATCAGAACAGAGATCAGAAAGACCAAGCAAGTTCCAGAAGGGAACAGAGAGCTATGTACTAATTATTCCTTCTGCAAGTCAAGCTTGGAAAGGCCACTCCTCTGCCTGCGCCTCTAGGTTGTAACAAGTATTGTCCAGTTCATCCTGAAGTCCATGAGCCCAGTGTTGTGTTCAGTGGAACAGAGCAGAGAGAAGAGAATAAGTCCCAGGTAAAATCCTTAATTTATCTGTAGCCCAACTACCAAAAACAGTTACATTTCTAATGCTATGGCCTGACAAATACAAACTGACAGTAAGGCTGCAATTACATTTCAATCCACACTCAGTAAGTTAGTACCCTTGCCCAAAAAAACTTCAAAAGCAAACCAGGCAACTCCTACCACTGACACCTAAGGCTCTCACCCCTCCCCTCCAACTTTGGCATCAGAAAATATAGCTTATACTGCTGAAAAAGAAACAAGAAAAAGAAAAAACTCAACACTAAAAAACTGACCAAGGGTTTAGGGAGGTGAGGCAGGACATACGTGACTCCCACACAAACTACTGGCAAGGTCAGTTCATCAAATAGGTAAGTTAAGGAAAGTGCCAAACACATCAGCAGACTCTCCCTGAGTTACAGTTAGTATATGAGAATCCCGGGGAGAAAGCTGACTAGAGAATCCTAAGAGAACCACACCTTTGAAGGAAGCAGACATTATTAATCCTTTGCAAGCCCAAGGACACCATGTTAAACAACAGAAAATGAAGTTCAGATGTTCAGTCAATGATAAGCAAGTCCTGAGGGCAGCGCAGGTCTCCCCTACGACAATTCAATCAATGCCTTCAGACCAAGAATTCAGTTACTAGTCAGGCAAGGTGGCTCACACCTGTAATCTTAGTAAAATGGGAGGCTGAGGTGGGAGACTCTCACGAGCTTCAGAGTTCGAGACCAGCCTGATCAAGGGCAAGACCCCACCTCTACTATTTTTACTACTAAGTAAATAGAAAAATTAGCCAGGTGTGATGCCTGGCAGGAGGATAGCTTGAGGTGTCTGAGGTTGCTGTAAGCTAGGCTGATGCCACTACACTCCCACCCCGGCAACAGAGACTCTGTCTCAAAAAAAAAAAAAAAAAAAAAAAAGTGGGTACAGTGGCTCACACCTGTAATCCTAGCACTCTGGGAGGCAAAGGCAGGTGGACTGCTTGAGCTCAGGTGGAGTTCAAGACCACCCTGAGCAAGAGCAAAACTTGAACCCATTTCTACTAAAAAAAAAAAAAAAAAAATAGAAAAGCCAGCAGGGCATTGAGGAAGGTGCCTATAGTCCCCACTACTCAGGAGGCTGAGGCAAGAGGATCACTTAAGCCCAAGAGTTTTTGTTTGCTGTGAGCTACAATGACTCCAGGGTACTTTACCCAGGTTTACAGATAGAGACTCTTTCTAAAAAAAAAAAAAAAAAAAAAAAAAGAATTAAGTTCTCTAGTCACATTGAGCTACTAGGAAAAATGTTCCTGTGGATGTAAAAGAAGGTGGAGCAGCAGTTTTTAGAACATGATGGCATAGTGAGCATGCCCAAAACACTCAAGAAAACTAAAACCTGTGTCACAACAACAAAAATCTGCCAACACCAAACTCCCACGACAGAATGCTCCTCAACTTTCAATGGTTTTGATCACAATATAGCCCAACAAGTCAAATGAATTTAATATTGGCAACACAGCAACCAGTCTCTGATTTATAATGGTTCAACTTAAGTTTTTCAACTTTCTGCGGTACAATAGCGATCCATATTCAGGAGAAATTATAACCCCATCATAAATCAAAAGATAGCCACGGTACTCTATGGAGAGGGACATAGTGAGACACTCAAAAAAAAAAAAAAAAAAAAAAGATGCTCTTCCACTTACAGTGGAGTTACATCCCAACAAACAATCGTAAGTCAAACCACTGGTTGAACCTGGCCCAACCAAACTGTGACAACAACAAAAAATAGCCAGGCACTGTGGTGGGCACCTATAGTCCCAGCTACTCGGGAGGCTGGGGCAAGAGAATCATCTAAGCCCAGGAGTTGGAGGTTGCTGTGAGCTGTGATACTACAGCACTCTACCAAGGGCAATAAAGTGAGACTCTATCTCTTAAAAAACATCCACAGACTCAAAGGCTAGCTGCTCAGAACAGCTACGATTGGAGGAAATGTTACATCAGCATTCTATGCAGATTTAGAGCCACAGAGTTTTTCACTCACTGGACTTTTTAAGAGAATCTCCTTATGATGAGCTCTGACTACCCCCCCAGTTAGTGCCAGATGGATTTTGTTATAAAGAAAATCTAGCTCCTGTTTCACTGCGCATAACTCAAATGTCAGATGCGAGGAGACTACTGTATACTTGTCATCTAGAGGGAGAAGAATTTTGGCTCCAAGGTGAATGGGGAAGCTAAAATACCCCCTAACTACTTGTGAAAACTTCCCACTTGTTCTCACAGCCATCCTATGAGGTCAAAGATACTGTCCCGGTCAACCAATGAGAAAGCTAAGGCCACATGGTCACCCAGGCTGAAAAGAGGTAAACTGAATGTAGTCAGTGAAAATAGCCAGATCTGTCCAACTCCCAAGCTGGCCCAGAGACCTACCTAGAAGTCTGGAAGAGAAGGCCAGGGGAATGAGATTCACCCTCCCTCTCTCTGTTGCCATTGTGTGTATCATCAAACAACTAACTTCCATCCCTAGCCAGAGGCCACTCAGTGATAGGTAAGTCAAAAGAGCAGGGGCCCATCTTGATTTCCAAAGGCAGGATCCTACGAGATAGATCCCGCTGGCAAATAGCCATCTCACAGGTGGAGGGGCTGTGCCAGAATGTCAGGATGTTGGATTCAGCAAGCCCTGGGCCAGGTAAGAGACTGCCTTCTGGATTGGTACCCAAGAACTAGCCATTCCTCCTAACTGGGAAGGCCCCAAGGCTGCTGGGAAAAAAAAAAAAAAAAAAAAATACAAAGTCTGAAATCAGAAAGCAACATGGCAAGTATTAACTTTGCTTCCTTCCATCCAGAGAACGGGGACCGGCTGTGGCACAAAGCTGAACCTCCAAAGGGTACACACAATAGTAACAGTTTGGCCACAAGGGTGGAGATGTTCCCCACAGGATAAGTGGGGCAATTGTTAATACTTTCCTGCTCCAGCTCCTTCATTTTAGTCACTAGAGCACACTCCCTGAACTCCATCTTTCCCAAGTAGTTAGTAAACCCGCCCCTCTCCTTTATAGAAATGAGAAACAGAGTGGGCTTCAGCAAGGTCTTATCACTAGGAAGTGGATAGGCAGGCAGGGCTCACACCAGGCTGTCTGAGGTAAAGCCAGGGTTATCCATGATGCCGCTACAAAGACTTGACCCTGTTGCCTCACTCAGCAAACAGCGTGCAGCCCTGGACTTGCAGTGGCCTCCATGGCACAGGAAAAGCCTGTCTGCCACTATAATGCAGCAGTTTGGGGGGTTTTTTCTTAGGAGACAGAGTCTTAATGTGTCACCCTTGGTAGAGTGCCATTGTGTCACAGCTCACAGCAACCTCAAATTCTTGTGTCCACGGGATTCTTTGCCTCAGCCTCCCAAGTAACTGGGACTACAGGCACCGGCCACAACACCTGGCTTTTTTTTGTTGTAATTGTCATTACTGTTTAGCAGGCCCAGGCCGGGTTCAAGCCTGCCAGCCTCCGGGTACGTGGCCACCACCGTAACCACTGTGCTAAGGGCACCAAGCCTTTTTTTTTTTTTTTTTGAGACTGAGTCTCACTATGTTGCCCTCAGTAGGGTGCCTTGGCGTCATAGCTCACGGCAACCTCAAACTCTTGGGCTTAAGTGATTCTTTTGCCTCAGCCTTCTAAGTAGCTGGGACTACAGGCACCTGCCACAATGTCTGGCTCACAGCAACCTCCAACTCCTGGGCTATTTTTTGTTGCAGTTGTGATTGTTGTTTAGTTGGCCCAGGCTGAGTTTGAACCTGCCAGCCTCTGTGTATGTGGCTGGCACCATAACAACTGTGCGATGGGCACAGAGCTTTTTTTTTTTTTTATTTGAGACAGAGGCTCACTATGTCAACTTCAGTAGAGTGCCATAGTGTCATAACTCACAGCAACCTCAACCTCTTGGGCTTAAGCGATTCTCTTGCTTCAGCCTCCCAAGTACCTGGGACTACAGGTGCCCACCACAATGCCCAGCTATTTTTGTTGTTGTTGTTGCAGTTGTCATTGTTGTATAGCTGGCCCAGGTCGGGTTCAAACCCACCAGCCTCAGTGTATATGGCCGGAGCCCTACCCACTGAGCTACAAGCGCTGCCCCTTTTTTTGAGCCAGAGTCTTACTTTGTCACCCTTGATAGAGTACCATGATATAGTAGCTCACAGCAACCTCAGACTCTTGGGTTCAAGCAATTCTAAGCCATTCTCTTGCCTCAGCCTCCCAAGGAGCTAGGACTACAGGTGCCTGCCACAATGTCTGGCTATTTTTTTTAGAGATAGGATCTCATGCTTGCTCAGTCTGGTCTCAAACTTGTGATCTCAGGTAATCCACTTGCCTCAGCCACCCAGAGTGCTACGATCACAGGCGTGCCTGGCCACAGCAGTATTTGAAGTGTGCTCAAAGGCACCATCTTGTTTAGGTAAGGTTCAAGGTTCAAACCAAAATAGCTGACCAGCAAGGAAGGCCAGACAGCTCTGGGTCCTGAGATGGAACTGCAGGAAGAACAGCTGAAGGATTCTTTAAAAAAAATCCTTCAAACAAATGAACTTTCTCTCCAATCCCACACTATCACATGCCCTTTTCCTACACCTGCAATTAGTTACACCTGGCTACCTTAGATGCCAAGCAGCCTCAAAGTTCTACAGTCTCAAACCTCCCCCTCAAAACTACCTGATTTGAGAGAGGGCAAGGTGGCTAACACCTGTAATCTTAGCACTCTGGGAGGCCAAGGTGGATGGATTGCCTGAGCTCAGGAGTTTGAGACCAGCCTGAACAAGAGTGAGACCCCTATCTCTAAAAATAGCTAGCATTGTGCACTGTGGTGGGCGTCTATAGTCTCAACTACTTGGGAAGCTGAGGCAAGAGAATCACTTGAGCACAAGAGTTTGAGGTTATTGTGAACTGTGACACCACAGCACTTAAGGGCAACAAAGTGAGACTCTGTCTCAAAAAAAAAAAAAAACTGGCCGGGCAAGGTGGCTCATGCCAATAATCCTAGCATTTGGGAGGCTGAGGCAGGTGGATTGCCTGAGCTCATGGGTTCAAGAACAGCCTAAACCAGTGAGAATTTGTCTCTAAAAAACATAGCCAGGCATTGTGGTGGGTGTCTGTAATCCCAGCTCCTTGGAAAGTTGAGGCAAGAGAATCCCTTGAGCCCAAGAGTTTGAAGTTGTTGTGAGCTATGATACCACAGCACTCTACTAAGAGCAACAAAGTGAGACTCTGTTTCAAAGAAAAAAAAGAAAAAAGAAAAGAAAAAAAACCTACCCTATCCTGTAGCTCAGTGGCTAGGGCGTCAGCCACATACACTGGAGCTGGCCAGTTCGAACCCAGCCCGCACCTGCCAAACGACAGCTACAACCAAAAAAAAAAAAAAAAAAAAAAAAAAACAGCTGGGTGTTGTGGTGGACACCTGTAGTCCCAGCTACTGGGAGGCTGAGGCAAGAGACTCACTTAAGCCCAAAAGTTTGAGGTTGCTGTGAGCTGTGACATTACAGCACTCTAACAAGGGCGACGCAATGAGACTGTCTCAAAAAAAAAAAAAAAAACTACCCTGATTTGTTGGAAGCCACCTTTTAGGCACTACCCATCTCTGGCCAGCACACACAGTCTCCAATTCTAGTCTCCGTGCTTCTCCAAGATAGCCTGCCTTTAGCCCTACAATCAAAAAAGGAAAGGCAAGTTCCCTGACAAACTAACCTCTAAAATGGAGTGCCTTTGGGAGGAACAAGAGAGTGAAAGTGAGTGTGGGACACAGAAGCTGCAAAGGGCATCATCAGATGTGGAAATATAAGACATTCACACAGAGGCCCCTTTCCCCTACAACCTGGAGGATTTGGTGGATTCCCACTCACCTCCTGAAGCTACCTGCAGGCATTCTATTAGAGTAAATTCCTTTGTCTTCTAAAAGACTAACCTACATTTCAATCAGACAAAAAGAGGTCACAAGTACAGCCTGGAAAGCACATAGCGGGGGAGGGGCAAGAAGCCCATAGTCCAGTGGTTCTCAACCTTCCTAATGCCTCAAACCTTTAATACAGTCCAAAAGGGTCACGACCCACAGGTAGAGAACCACTGCCATGGTCAGACATTCTCCTTACAAAAAAGTCCTGCATCATGTTTGTGAGAATCAAAGGGAACCCAAGCTCTGATAGGATCTGTGACATGTCTCACTACACCTCACTGCAACAAGTTGGAGATCCCTGTCTTTTGCATTAACCTTAACACACTGCCTTCCTAATCCAATTCAAAGATATCCCTTTGCACAATACATAAAATGAGCCCGGTTACTTGAAAGTGTAGCAGTCTGAGGCCAGATTAAGTCACCTCCAGAAACAGTGCTGCTAATTCAAGAACATCCATTCTAACAAGTGACCACACTTAGCAGGCAATATAGTTCGGTAAGCTTCAAACTATGACACTGCTGACTCGTTCGGGTTCTGCCACAATTCCCAACCAGACAAGTGTTGGGAGGAAATCCCAGGGATGCTCTATTACCCCAGGACGGCTGCTCATGAAGACTTCACCCACTCATCTATTTCATAATCTTTTAGTTATCAACCAGCATTGTTAACTCAATTATCAGAGGAGAAAAAGGTCTAGAGAAAATAGTGCTGCCTGTTCTATTTGATGACACAGAAGAACCCTGAGTCTAAGCAAGTAGTACTCTGGACAAGCATGAGTTGCCCAGACTGTTAGATGTTAGCACATGCTGATGGTCCTTAACTATAAACTCACTAGAAAGGGCAGTTACATTTTTGTTTCTACTGGGAACTGACATACCCAAGAATCTGCAGGTCATTATTTTCTCCCAAGGAAAATAATACCAGAAAATGACAACTTTTCAAGAATGACTTGACTACTTCACCAGCCACATCCTTCAGAAGCATGTTTCAGAATAAGACCCGAAGAGGTCCTGGCTGTGAACCTCACTGCACTGCCTCCTGCCTTATCCCTTTCAATGGAGTCCCACTGCTGTTGGGGCAAAATTCCAAACCCAGACTCCACCTTAGTCCTTGGGTACTCACCTACCTATCCATCTAGCCTCCAGTGCCCAGTGACTGTCTCTGCTCCAACCACAACAATCTTCCTTCAGTCCAAGCACTCTCTTCCAGAAACACTCTTCCTTTTTCTCTTTACATACTTAACTCCCCTTACTTCATCCTCTGACCCCAGTAGAAGAAAGGGTCCCCTTAGCTCATCAGATCAATGTCCTTCTCTGGTTGGCCCCTGTAAGTTTCTGTATGCTTACGAGATTAAATATGATTCCTGGCCCACTAATGTCACTATAAACTCCACCAGGCAGAATTCTTAGTACAGTGCCGGAGACACATTATACACTCTTATATTTATTAAATAAATAAATCCAGAAATCACCATATGCAATGCCAGAAATTCACAAAATAAATGATGCAAAACAAGTCAGAGGAGCTACTAAACAGTTGAAAATAAAAATTTTTTTTTTTGCAGTTTTTGGCCGGGGCTGAGTTTGAACCCGCCACCTCCGGCATATGGGGCTGGTGCCCTACTCCTCTGAGCCACAGGCACCGCCCCAAAAATAAGGATCTTTAAAAATATGCCATCACTCACAAAAACGTCATCATTTAAAGAAAACCCACAAAATGCAGAGATAACAAAAAGTTTAAAATTTTACAAAAACTACTGCCAATCCTGGAGAGTTCATTGGCATTTTGGTACAAATCCTTCCAGGATTTTTTTCCCTGACAGTAGCATTATTTTTCCCTCACTACCAAAACACAAGAAGAGCTACCAAACGATAATGCATTAACAGAGATGACTTGACATTTAAAAAAAAGTCTTCTGAGTGGAAATAACAATGCATTGAAATTACTAATACAGAAGCCCTCCCATTCCCTATACCACAACAAAGACAGAGACAATACTTACAAAAGTCAGCTTTAAAATTTTAGGAGACAAGGGCGCTGGCGGGTTCAAACCTGGTCCTGGCCAAACTGCAACAAAAAATAGCCAGGCATTGTGGCGGGCGCCTGTAGTCCCAGCTACTTCGGAGGCTGAGGCAGGAGAATCGCCTAAGCCCAGGAGTTGGAGGTTGCTGCAAGCTGTGATGCAACAGCACTCTACTGAGGGCAACAAAGTGAAACTCTGTCTCTAAAAAAAAAAAAAAAAAAAAAAAAAAAAATTTTTTTTTTATGAGAAAAAAAGATTGAAGGGGGGTGGCGCCTGTGGCTCAGTGAGTAGGGCGCTGGCCCCATATACTGAGGGTGGTAGGTTCAAACCCAGCCCCGGCCAAACTGCAACCAAAAAATAGCCAGGCGTTGTGGCTGGCACCTGTAGTCCCAGCTGCTCGGGAGGGAGGCTGAGGCAAGAGAATCGCGTAAGCCCAAGAGCTAGTGGTTGCTGTGAGTCCTATGACGTCATGGCACTCTATGGAGGGCAGTAAAGTGAGACAGTCTCTACAAAAAAAAAAAAAAAAAAAAAAAAAAATATGAGGGGAATGAGGGAGTAAGTGATGAAAAAGAGTCTAGAAAATCCCTCTCATAATTCCCACACGCTAAACTGATTCTAGAAAACCAAAAAGGGCTGCACCTGTGGCTCAGTAGGGCGCCAGCCCCATATACCGAGGGTGGTAGGTTCAAACCTGGCCCCAGCCAAACTACAACAAAAAAATAGCTGGGCATTGTGGCGGGCACCTATAGTCCCAGCTACTCTGGAGGCTGAGGCAAGACAATCGTCTAAGCCCAAGAGCTTGAGGTTGCTGTGAATTGTGATGCCACAGCACTCTACCAAGGGCAACAAAGTGAGACTCTGTCTCTAAAAAAAAAAAAAAAATAGAAAACCAGAACCTTTTCTGAGTTTGGCTCCTTATAGCAGCCAGCTGGTGACTCTGCTCTCCCAGGACAAAGCAGGGCTAGAATAGTGTCCCCAAGTCACCAGATTATCCCCCATGCCCAAGCAGAAGTGTATTCAAACCTGGACAGGAAAGCCAATCTTTGTGTTTTAGAAGCTCCAGGGAAATGTTTACTCTCTTCCCTTGCAAACAGCAACATTTATAAGCTCTGGAGCATCAAGTGATGGAGGACCAGTTCTACTTCTACACTAAGCAGCCTTGTACAAGCTGACTGGCCTTGAGGAGGTCCAATTTCCTCACCTGTGAAGTGGGGATTATACTCCCCCACTCCTGGTGGGATTTTTATGAGCACTGAATATACCCATGCCAAGACTGGCACACAGTAGGCACTCAAATCTAGGGGCTAAGATGTGCTATTAGCCTTCCTCCACAGCTTGCTGTCATGTCTGACAAGCTACTGATTTTAGCATATATTAACAAATGGATACCGGCAAATTCTTTGGTGTAACCTAGCTTAAAAGAAAACTTGTAACTACTACCAGAAGAAAAAGTCAGTCAGCAAGATAAGTCCAAGACTGAGAAAACCACATAGAGGGATGTCTCTCTCTCCATTACCGTGTGCTGCCACAACCAGGAGGTGTCACTGTGTGAATGGGCACACAGAACTAGAGATTTAACCAGCATGATACTCCAAGAAAACTGAAAAAAGTAAATTGTTAAGAAAGAGAGGAAATTAAAAGCTCAAATGACTCACTCAGACTTTGATCTAAAGAATCCAAAGCTCTCAGATAAGGATGAACTACACACCTAAAGACCTTAGATACACAAAATTAAACAGACTCTACAAAATTCTCAGGACAAGGCACCCAAGTGCTGTCCTTCAGTTCTTGAGGGGGTCTCCATTTGTTTTTGGGTCCCAGTGTGCACACTCTCCAAGTGTCTGTCAGGCAAGCTCTCAGCTCGGGCCCTGCCCCATAAGCCTTTCCCTGTTGAAGTGATCAATTCCGATTCTTGGCAATAATCCCTTTACAAGGCCAGCTGCTGCTGTCTAGTCATTGATGCCGACCCGTTCCAGGTGGGAAAAAAGAAATCAATGGAGCCACCGCCTAGACTGGGAGGCAAATTTAAAGTGCAGGGCCTGGGAAAGGCTGCAGCCCAGACAGGGGGAAGGGTCCCGCGGCTCCCGGGGGTCAGGCAGGAAGGGCGCGAGAGGGAGGAGGGCGGGGAGAGGGCCAGCCCAGCAGGCGTGGGCGCGCGGGGACTCTTATTCTGACACGGGATCCGTCGCCAACGCCGCCTCGGGGTTCAGCGCCGCAGTCCCGCCCGCGCGGGACCCCCGCCCCCCGCACAGGACCCAAGCCCAGAGCGCCCACGTGCCGTCCGTCGCCCCCACCGTCCCGAGCCCTTCGAAGAGGCGCCTCGCGGCCCGGCCCCTCCCTCGGCCCCGCAAGAAACCCAGGAGGAAGCGGGGCAACGCTGCGACTTTCCGGGACCCCCGCCCCGCCCGGCCCACACGTGCCCAAGGGACGTCGGAGCCACGAACTTTCTAGGGCAGCGCAAGAAGACGCTCTCAGAATACAAGTAGAACTCGCTTGCCCTCACTTTTCCACGCTTATGCCGGGGTCCCTCACAGCCCCCTGTTCCCCAACCCTCTTCAGCCCGCGTCGCTCCCACTGCTCCAGTCTCCACCGCGCGTCCCCGGCCCCTGCCCCCCACCAAGTTTGGTCCAGAACTTACCGGGCCGCGGGTCGGCCGGGCCCTACGGCAGCGCGCGGGTTCGCAGGGCTGCGGGGCCAGGGTCGCCCGCGGGGCCGGGCGGCGGAAGGGCCGGGGGCGCCGGGCCGCGCGTGCTAGCTCCGCCTGTGGGGCCGCCCGGGCCCGCGGCGCTCGCTCCGCCGGTCCGCCCGCCCGCTCGCGCCGCCGGCCAGATAATGCGCCCCTCGGCCGCACACATGGAGCCCGGCGCCGGCGTCACCGCCCGGGACATGCGCACCAGGTCAGCGCGCCCGGCCCGCGGCCCCCAAAACACCGGGGAGCTCTTAAAGGCGACGCCGCCCGCCCGCGCCCGGCTGGGCGGGGCCGGTAGCTGAAGGGCGGGGTCTCATGAGGAAAGGAGGAGCTCGCGGGCGGGCTCCGGCCCTGGGGGCGGGGCTCCGGTTCTGCCCCGGAAACACAGCCCCACCCCGCGCGCACCCACGCGACACCCAGCTCCGCGCGTTGGTTTCCCACGCGAGCTGGGGAGGGTAGGGGCGTGCTCCAGGGGCTCTCCCCACTGGGTCCCGTTGCTCTCCACTGGCCGAGGGTCGTTGCCAGCTCATCAGCGACAGAGCCGTGCGGGACGCGCCCAGGACTGACTCAGGCGACGCTCTCACTGCTGACCTCTCCGGCTGAGTTGGGCGACCTCAAGCAACTCTGAACTGCCTTTCAAACCGGTGGTTAGAACCGCACTCATGCGGGGTCGTCACGCGGAAGCTCCCTTCTGGGGAACTTTGGCCCTGGTGTCTTTGTGGCAAGGTTGGAGTGTAGATCAGCTGATTGATCACTTCTCCAGCTCAGTAAACAGAGTTCTACAAAACAAGCTCCAAATCCACGCACCTTTAAACACTTGGAGCCAACTGCTCTCCCTCTCCAGTTACTTCCCAATCTGTCCTAGAACCTCTGGGAGAAGGTGAAACCCCCCAGGAAAGCAAACCTGCACCTTCCCTCTCCAGTGACATGGAGGAAACACAGGAAACACTGAAAACTTGAAAGAGGATGGGCTCTGGAGAAGTTAAACTACAAAAGCAAAATACGATTTCAATAGGGAAAATACTCTAACGTTCATGGAAAATCTAGTATCACAAGAAGGCTCTCAATATCAAGGTCAGTTTCTGAAGAGTCACCAAAGCAATCTCTTCTCGTTCCTTTTTTTAAATAAATGGTTCGTGATGAGACACCTAGACACCTAAACAGTGACTTATAACTTTCATAACACACCCAATACATATATACTATATACAACTGAAACAAAAGTTGCACCACATAACTTTACCACTTGCAATGTACTCTGGTATTTTCCATTCTATTTCATTTGAAAAAAAAGAGAATTCCCAGTCAAGATTGGGACCCCAATCTCGACCCTAAACTTGAAAAACACTTCATGTAGAAAATGTTTTACAAAATTGTTTTTCTGCTACATGTCCCCCCTAGTCAAAGTTTCCCAAGGCCTTCAGTGTTGAGTCTCACAACTGGCAACATTTTGTTGTTGGTTCTACTCCCCAACCCCCAACCCCAACCCCAACCCCCAAGTCTCCCAACTGCTAGGCAACATCTGCCACAACCTCCCTTGGGCCAAAAAAAAAGCATTCCTCAACCTAAAAATGAAACAAAATACAAATTGCTGACCCCCAAACACCTTCCCTGACCCAGTTTTGTCAGCAATTTGTTATGCTTTGCTACAAAGAAATTCAAATGTTCAAATTCAAAAACCAACCAAACTAAAAGTTTTATTTTCAAACAAGTGACTTGGTATAGGAATTCAGAAAGCTCCCAGATCACATGTGCAAGGACATGTTAGGGGAAATATTCAGGTTTTTCCTTCTAATGAGGCAGCTGCGTATTTTAGAACTGCTTTATGCTACCATGATTAATCAAATGAAGTATATTAAAGCAATATAAGCAAAATATTATCTAACTACTCCTCACCTAGGTCTTGATTAATGTCAACTTAATTAACTATGAACAGCAAACTCTGGTCAAGTGGGAGACCTGAGACTTGAGACAGACGTAGGGATTCCAGAGTTTGAGTTAGGCAATCCTGTGTGAGTCACCAAGGTGACAACCACCCTGTTTTAAAGAGGGAGGAATCAGCTGTAACATATTAATGACACACCTCTGTGGACTGAGGTATGCACTAGTGACAGGTGGGCTACTCCAACAGGCAATGCCTATTTCTCCAGCTGCAAAAGTGAAGGGGGAAGTTGAGTGGTTGAGAAATTAGTTGCAGGGTATATTTCTTTCTTTTTTTTTAGACAGTCTCAAGCTGTCGCCCTGGATAGAGTGCTGTCCTGAGTAGAGTGCCATGGCATCATAGCTCATAGCAACCTCCAACTCAGGCTCAAGTGATCCTCTTGCCTCAGTATTTCCATTTTTAGTAGAGATGGGGGTCTCACTTTTTGCTGAGGCCTGCAGGATATATTTCTGTGATAGGAAGAAAAGTTCAGGTGTGTAGGGCGGCGCCTGTGGCTCAAAGGAGTGGGGCACTGGTCCCATGTGCCGGAGGTCCCATGTGCCAGAGGTGGCGGGTTCAAACCCAGCCCTGGCCAAAAACTGCAAAAAAAAAAAAGTTCAGGTGTGTAGATAGATAAAATGACAGTGAATCCACACCTGTTCTTCAGGGTCTCCAATGCTCAGGTCAGGTGAAAGCTTAGCCTGCCTGTGATAAAAACCTTGCTGCCTCAAATGCCCAAATCGTTGGGACCAAAAACAAATAGTTCAGCTGGGTGATTATGAAATATGATGTAATCACCTTCAGATGTCATTCTAAAGCTGAAGAAACTCTAAGAGACAACTAGAACTAGAACCATGTTTTTCTCAAAGTTTTCTCTTTGCTATGAGAACAAGACAGTCAATTAACACAGAGGGATACCAGTTGTCAATATTGTACTTTATCAGACAGATGAGCAATCCCAACAAAAAATAAAAGGGAAAAAAAATGTAATACTGTACTTTAAAAACACTTCTTTTACTTGGCTAAACAAAATTTCATTCCAAATTCATTTTAAACTTTCTTTCATAGACCAAATCCCTGCCAGGCCTTCCACCTTAACCACTACAAAAATAGCCTAATTATCTATCAAATGTACTATTAGATAAACTTTTTTTTTTTGAGACACAGTCTCACTTTGTCATTCTCGGTAGAGTGTCATGACATTATAGCTCACAGCAACCTCAAACTCCTGGGCTCAAGTGATTCTCTTGCCTCAGCCTCCAAGTAGCTGGGACTACAGATGCCCACCACAATGCCCAGCTATTTTTAGAGACGAGGTCTCGTTCTTGCTCAGGCTATCTACCTGCTTCAGCCTCCCAGAGTGCTAGGATTACAGGCATGAGCCACCTGTAGATAAACTTCTAAACACCATCTGAGCCTGTTTGGGACAGAAGAAAAGAAATTTGGCTCCAATTCAGTGTTCATACACAGACTGAGAAGGTTGTTATCTGGAAGCTGAGGGGGGTATCAGAAAAAACTGAACCTACTGACACCTTGATCTTAAATTTTTATAGTTCCGAACTATGAGCAAATAAATGTCTTAAGAAAAAAAAAATTAAAAATTCTATGTTCATGTCTGCTTTTATGACAGAAATTGGCCAAAGCTCCACAGTAGTATGAAAGTGGTTGAGGCCAGCTGTGGTGGTTCACGCCTGTATTCCTAGCCCTCTGGGAGGCAGAGGCGAGTGGATTACCTGAGCTCACAGGTTTATGACCAGCCTGAGCCAGAGGGAGATCTCATCTCTAAAAATAGCCAGGTGTGGGCAGCACCTGTGGCTCAAGGAGTAAGGCATGGTCCTCATATACTGGAGGTGGCAGGTTCAAACCCGGCCCCAGCCAGAAACTGCAACAACAACAACAACAAAAAAAAAGGGGTTGGGCATGTGGTTCAGTATGGGTAGGGTGCCAGCCCCATATACCGAAGATGGCAGGTTCGAACCCGCCCCAACCAAACTGCAACAAAAAATAGCTGAGTGTTGTAGGAGGCACCTATAATTCCAGCTACTCGGCAGGAGGCTGAGGCAAGAGAATCGCCTAAGCCCAGGAGTTGGAGGTTGCTGTGAGCTGTGATGGCTACAGCACTCTACCGAAGGCAATAAAGTTGAGACTCTTGTCTAAAAAAAAAAAAAAAAAAAGAAAAGAAAAAATACCCAGGTGTGGTGGCCATGCCTGTAATTCCAGCTACTCGGGAGGGTGAGGCAAGAGAATCACTTGAGCCCAGGAGTTTGAGGTTCCTGTGAGCTGAGACACCATGGCACTTTACCAAGGGCGACAAAGTCAGGCTCTGTCTCAAAAAACAAAGTGTTTGAAAAAAAGTAGCATTACCTACTGAATGTTCAAAGCACTATAGTTTTGGGTTGTTTTTTCCAATCCGAAAATTTCTTTAGGGCGGCACCTATGGCTCAGTGAGTAGGGTGCCGGCCCCATATACCAAGGGTGGGGGGTTCAAACCCAGCCCTGGTCAAACTGCAACAACAAAAAAAATAAACAATAGAATTTTTTAAAAAAAAAAAATTTCTTTAAAGTTTCTAATGAACAGAAATTTAGATGACTTATGTGATAAACATTGACAAGACTATCTCAGAGAACACTCACTCATTCCAAGCAGCCTGCAGGCACATACTCCAGAAATTGATAAGCTAGTGGCACAGAAAGACACAGAATGAGTACAATGCAGAAAATGTATTCTTAATAAAAACTGAGGAATCACAGAGAAAGGAATCACAAATGATTGCTCCCCTCCAGGGAAAGGAGTCTGGGAAATCATTGTGGAGGTGACATTTGTGCCAGATCTTAAGTTAGAGTGAGTGTCTCAGGCATCCAAAGCAAAGGGCAGAGCCAGCTACACCAAAATACCTGGCACATAGGGGCTTTGGGGGAAAAAAAGGCTGAAAAAAGATGGGTTCATTATACTTTAAATATTCTAGATGCTCTTCCCTCTCAAAACACAGAACCAGGTCAACTACTCATTTATATTCCTAAGCAAACCAGATCTAGTTATGTATGCTTTAACCAATTTTGAGATTACCGCAATCAAACAGAGATACTAGGCTCCCACTTGTTTTCTGAAAAGCTGTCTAAGAAAGAATAAATAGGGGCGGCGCCTGTGGCTCGGTGAGTAGGGCGCCAGACCCACATACCGAGGGTGGCAGGTTCAGACCCAGCCCCGGCCAAACTGCAACAAAAAAAATAGGCAGGCATTGTGGCAGGTGCCTGTAGTCCCAGCTACTCAGGAGGCTGAGGCAAAGGAATCGCCTAAGCCCAAGAGCTGGAGGTTGCTGTGAGCTGTGACTCCACAGCACTCTATCAAGGGCAATAAAGTGAGACTCTGTCTCTTAAAAAAAAAAAAAAGGAAGAATAAACAGGTTGTTTATTCAAAAGTACACCAAGTTTTCTTTTTAATTCCCCTTAAGAAAAAAGAGCCCTGACAGTTTTCCATACTTTGCATTTTAGCACCTTTTTTTTTTTTTTTTTTGAGACACACTCTCACTTTGTTGCCTAGGTTAGAGTGCCACAGCATCAGGTTATCTCACAGGAACCTCTAACTCCTAGGTTCAAGTGATCCTCCTGCTTCAGCCTCCCTGGTAGCTGGGACTACAGCTACCTAGCACAAAACCTGGGTAATTTTTCTATTTTTAGTACAGAGTCCTGCTCTTGCTCAGGGCTGATCTCAAACTTCTAAGCTTAAGTGATCTTCCCATCTTGACCTCTCAAGAGTGCTAGGATTACAGGTGTGAGCCACTGCATACAACCCATTTTTAGTACTCTGAAGTCTAAAACTGTTTTCTTTTTTATTATTATTATTATTAAATCATAGCTGTGTACATTAATGTGATCATGGGGCACCATACACTGGTTTTATAGACCGTTTGACACATTTTCATCACACTGGTTAACATAGCCTTCCTGGCATTTTCTTAGTTATTGTGTTA
>CAUYPK010083727.1:0-36674 GCA_963574355.1 Loris lydekkerianus | reverse complement strand
CTTTAGCAATAAATATTGAAAAGCATTTAACCTACTGATTCCTCAATTATTGTAATTGTTTTGGGTATATATTTTTATTTTTGAAATTTACCAGTGGCTGCTGCATTTTCCACCTTGGCTTATACTCGAGTCACTAAGTTTTTCCAATTTTTAGGGTAAAATTAGGGGGGTCGGCTTATACTCGGGTCGGTTTATACTTGAGTATGTGCGGTATGTGCCTTTCCCTGCAGATTCCCTGGCCCCTCTACATTCTCTATGGGAGTAACTTGAGGACGACACCAAGCAGATGGAACAGATCTTCCAAGATGCTTCAGGCAAAGTTGGATGACACATGTGCATTGGGGTAAAGGCAAAGCTTTTTTTTTTTTTTTTTTTTTTTTTTTTTTTTGCTTTTCTCACCCTTGGTAGAGTGCTATGGCATCACAGCTCACAGCAACCTCCAGCTTCTGGTCTCAGGCAATTCTCCTGCCTCAGCCTCCCAAGTAGCTGGGACTACAGGCTCCTGCCACAACACCCGGCCATTTTTTGGTTGCAGTGTGGCTGAAGCTGGGTTTGAACCCACCACCCTTGGTATATGGGGCCGGCACCCCACTCACTGAGCCACAGATGCTGCCCACAAGGCATTTTTTAGTAGGCCAGGAGAATGAGACTACCCAAGCATGGAGGGGTGCCTCAGTCACAGCCGTGGTGGTGGGAGCATTGCACGCCACCTCAGTGACTGCTATAGATGTGCTCTCTCTCACCAGACCATCTGTGCTCTCTACCTCCATCTGTTTCTTCTTTATCTGCCAGGATTGGAAAAAAGATTCCATGTCTAGAGCTCACTCCTCACCTCACTACAATGTCCTATAATTGTGGAGGGAGCTGCTGAGGCTCAGCCATTCCAGCCCTGCTTCCCCCTCCACATCAAGACATGTCTCCAGGGATTTCAGGCAGACCCCAAAGACAGGGCAGACTCAGTTCTAGATGAGCACAATAAAGCAAGTCAAATGAATAGTTTGGATTCCCAGTATGTACAAAAGTTACATTTGTCCTGTAGCCTATAGCATTGCGTCTAAAATTCTACAGCTGACGTATCTTACTGCTTAGATGTTACCTGACCTTCCAGTAAGTCTTGATCACTTGGTATGGAGGGTCTTGCTTCAACAGTGGCAGCTGACTGACAAGGGTTGGTGGTTGCTGAAGGCTGGGGTGACAGGCAGCTTCTTAATTAAGAACATGGAAGTTTGTTGCACTGACATTATTCATGAAAGATTTCTCTGGTATGCAGTGTTTGAGAGGATTTTACCCACAAAAGAAACTCTCAAGACTGCAATAAGTTCTCCTAAACCCTGCTGTGTTATCAGCAAAGTTTATATGATCTTTTTTTAGAAGGAAAGAGAAATTTAATACTTTGCTGGCAAAGGGGGGCCATGGTAGACTACCAGTTAAAATTACTGCATTCCTCCCTCATAAATGAAAATATGGAGTGTTGGAGCCGCATGAAGGAAACAACCAGGACGCAGATTGAGAGGACAAACTGCAAGAGGTGTGGCTCGGCAGAGATGCAGGAGAGCCGCAAAGAACTTTTGCAGCGGCTGTTTATTGAGGGGAAACACAACAGGTGTGAAGAGTGCTAAGTAATGACGCGCAGGAGCCACATGCTTAAGGACCACACAAAAAGGAAATTACATGCTCTTTCTCCACAACTCCCACAACGAAGTACCATAAAATGTTTAAGGTTTAACACCTGCTTACTATCGAGTGACCGATTCTATCTCATTCTGGAACACTGAGTTACTTGGCGCTTGCCTCCAAGTTACAAGATATCTCTAGGCTTGCCAGGAGAATGTCTTAATCTCAGTGTTCCCTTTGTGTTAAGAACTGGGAACTGTCCTTGCAAGCATGATGTTCATTCCTCCACAGTGGAGCTTTGAGGGTGGGGGAGGCTCCTCCGTTGCAACTACAGTTGATAGTTCTGTTTGTATAATCTAAATTGTTCCGACATTGACTGTCAACAGGACAGTATCACCACTTTCTTTGCTCATCCTTAGGAAACAACTCCTTATCCATTGGTGTTTTAAGATGAGATTGAGATTGTGTAATTCAGCCACGCTTCAGCCTCTGCTTCTAATGAGTCCTCTCACTATTTTCTCCATATCTTCGTTACTTCCTCCACTGAACTCATCAACCCTTATGGGTTACTTAGGAGGATTCAATCAACTTCTAGAATCTTGTTAGTGTTGATATTTTGATCTCTTATGGATGACAAGTGTTCTTAATGGCAACGAGAATGGTGAATCCTTTCCGCAAGGTTTGAAAATTTGCCTGGCTCCTTCAGAAATTACTAGGTATGGCAGTTATAGCTTTGAAATGTTCCTTAAATATCGTGACAAGACTTGCGAGTTGAAATTACTCTTTGATCCATGAGCTGCGGAATAGATAATTGTGTGAGGCATAGAGGCACTGACGTCTCTGTACGTCTCCATCCAAGCTCTTGGTGACCAGATATGTTAGTGGGAAGTAATACTTTGAAAAGAATCTATTCTGAGCACTAGGTCTCAGCAGTGGGCTGAAGATTCAGTAAACAATGCTGAAAACAGATGTTCTGTCAACCAGACTCTGCTTTATTTCTCAAGAGCCAGCCGAGTAGATTCAGCATAAACTTTAAGGGCCTAGGATATTCAGTGTGGGGTTCTGGGTCCCCAAAACTTTTGCCAGGATCTGCAGTGAGGGCAGTTGATGTGAGAAACCGACTTAGTTATCTCAGGTGAAATAACTGATGGGAGCCTGGGAGAGGCGTACTCTAGGCCAGCAGCATGTCAAGGGCAGCACTGGTCATTCTCCCATATGTCTCTTTAGTCAATCAAAAATCATAAATCAAGTTGACAGTATAATGTATAAGCTTAATTTGAGTTATTCAAAGCAAGGCGCCTCAAGTAATCATGAATTACAAGAAGGGAAGCAAAGGAAGGGACAATCATGTGGGCACACCATGCAATTACAACTTAAACTTTATAGACTGGGGATGAACTTCCCTAACTCACTTCCATGTCTCCTATCTATGCCTGGGCAGGACTCAGGCAATAGTAATCTTTAGTTGCTAGACATTCTGTTCTCAGCCACCAGGTAACAATAGGGCCATCTGTGGCCCAGGAGAAAAGGGGGTGCAGAATCTTGGACTGTGCTCAACAAGACCCCCAGAATCCTAGCCCTGAGCCTGCCAGGTGCCAGACATCCTGTGTAGACCTCCAGGCTATTGCTGCCTTCAAGGGTTTGGGGAACTTGGGCTCTGGTCAACAAGCCCTCCAGAAATGCCTAGCCTAAACTATACAACAAACCCAACTCCCACAGTTCAGAAAAGTAAATGAGCACTGGCTTCAACATAGTCACAGCTGCGTTAGCCCCTCACAAGGCTTAGCCTGCCCTTTGATGCCAGGCCTCTCCTCTAGCTGTGAAAGTCCTACGTGGCTGCTGCTTTCAGTGGGAGGCTACTGAAATCTTGGTGCAGCCACACTCAGTGACCTAGGTCTTCTGGGTGACTCGCAGCTCCCCATCAGTTGTGGGTTTACCTTGCACATCTGTGTTATGGCTTCTTTCCTTTGACCACCTGAACCCATCTCGGCAGCTTCCAGCTTGCCCGGCAGCTTCCTTGCCCCTCAGCCTTCACAGGATCAAAGCTAGGTAGGGCCTTGCTCTGGATAAGGCTTTAACTTAAAGGAGTGTTGTGGCTGCTTGGATCCATCAACCACTAAAACTTTATGTATATTGGCAATAAGCCAGTTTTATCATTCATGTGTTCACTGGGGTAGCATTCTTAACTTGCTTCGAACTTTCTCTTTGTATTGACAACTTGGCTAACTGGCAGGCTGAAAGCTAGGCTTCTTGTGCCAACCTTGGTTCTTGGCAGGCCCTCCTCACTAAGCTTAATCATTTCTAACTACTGATCTAGAGATATAGAACTTTCACTTGAATACTTGTGAGTTATCGTCAGGGTAATAACTGGCTTAATTTCAGCATTGCCTCAGAATGGGGATGGAGAGAAGGAAGGGCTGGTTGGTAGAGCAGTCGGAACACAATGGTTACTGATTAGGTTCACCATCTCACATGGACAGTTTGTGGCTCCCCCGAAACAATTACAATAGTAAAAAGATTTGATTAAAATACTCTAAGGACTAACAAAGTGTGACGAACCCAAAGTAAGCATACGTGTTGGAAAGGGTGTCAGACACAACAGATCTGCTCAGTGCAGGGTTGCCTCCAGCCTTCAGTTTGTAAAAATGCAATACCTGCAGAACAGCAAGGTGCAATAACAGGAGGCATGCCTGTGTCAGAACATCTTCCTCTTGATAACTGACACTGCTTGGATATCAATTTGTACAGAAGATTAAACATCATACTTACAACAGCCACCAATATCATAACTCATCTGAGGAATTACTGAGAACAAGACAGTCTCCTGGCAAGCCTGGAAATATCTTGTGATTTGGAAGGCAAGCCATACAGTAACTCAGTAATCCTGGAGGAGCAAAGTTCAGTCCTATAGTAGTAAGTCTAATGTTAAACATTAAGTATTTTATGGCAGTTCCTTGAAGGATTAGTGGAGAAAAATTGCATGTAGTATTTTGGAGATCATTTCCTTTACCACCCTTGAAGATCATTTCTTTGAGTGCATACTCTGTTGGCACCTATGAGATTGTTTCCCTGAGCAGGAGCCCCTGCGTGTCTTTGCTTAGTAATCTTTCTGCCTATTATGTATCTTCTCAATAAAAGGACTCTGCGAGAAGTGCTCAGGGCTGTCCGGCACCTATCGTTAGCCTCACCTCTTGCAGCTCCTACCGTCAATCCGTGTCTCACGTGATCATTTATGTGGTCGGGACAAGTTTGTTCATCTGTTGGTATGGACCTGAGTGGCTTCCACATCTTGGTTGCTGTCCTTCTGCACGTGTGCCTCCAAGCAGAACTGCTGGGTTACGTGGTAATCTGATGTCTGGGTTTTGAAGACACTACCAAACCAGCTCTAGAAAGCACTTCATGGTTTGGAAAGTGCCTCCAAAACCATGAAGTGCTTCTGGAGGTGGTTCTTTCTAGAAGATTTTCCCTGAGGTCTTTGCTGAAGTAAAACCCCTATTAGATAATCACATCCACATTCCAGTGTGGTTTCATGATGAAATTAAATAGCTGAGGTGGTGACATCTGCTTCCCAGAGCAGGAACCCTGTCTCCCAACTTCTACCTAGATCACCTGAATTTATTCTGCTCTCAAGGACACTTCTGGATCATTGGGTGTTGAGTCAGATGCCTCAAAGATCCATGAATTCTCAAAGACTGATTAGATACCTTGAGGATCAGACTTGAATCAGTTCCAAAGTCAATTATGAATGCTCAAAGGTCTGCCCTACTCAGCATCGAACTTTGGAGATGACTCTCCACTGGCAGAGACTGCAGAACAGGGCCCAGCTCTTCAATGGCACCCTGTTACTTGCAAAGCATACTGCTGTGCACTGAAACAGGCCAGAAGCTACGAGCACACCCAGCTTCCCCAGAGTTTAAAGATTTCTGGACTCCTTGGCCATGAGTAGTCCACCATGGTATGTGTCCTTGTGATTCCTAGAACCTCCCAGACCCTTGTCCTTGTCCCTGGGGTGGATGAGGGCCACCTCTCAGCAGTGAGGCTTGAGTGCTTGCATTTCCTCTCTGTCATCTTTGTAGGGACCAGCTGCTAGGGGCTTACCCTCTGACCTGCTATGATCATGAACGGGGCGTGGACCTAAAGATCTTTGTAGGTGGAGCCCTGCCCTTGACCACTGCTGTCCCCTGTGAGAGACTGACAGTCCGTTGAGTCCTGGGAGGGTCTTGGGGAGTCATTTTCAGCTTGACTCTGGTGAAAAGTACACCCAGAGCTTGGAACCACTGAGACGTTCTTCACCAAGATAGCTTGACATAGTGATCTTGGGCAGCTGCCAGTAAAATCGTGGTTGTCCCTGGCTTGGCACTCATAGCACAGTGGTTACGGCCTCAGCCACATACACCAAGGCTAGTGGGTTTGAACCCAGCCCAGGCCAGCTAAACAACAATGGCAACTGCAACAAAAAAAATAGTCGGGTGTTGTGGCAGGCACCTCCCAGTTACTCGGGAGGCTGAGGCAAGAGAATCACTTAAGCCCATGAATTTGAGGTTGCTGTGAGCTGTGACACCACAGCACTCTACCGAGGGAAGCATAGTGAGACTCTCCCCCCACACACACACCAAATTTGTGGATGTTCCAGATGTCAGAGCCTGTGAAGGAACAGGCTTGCCTGCCTTAGGGGCCACCCTGGGTGGGAAGCTATGTGTCACCTGACAGCATCTTTTTGCCTTACAAGGATAGGCCATGCAGAGTTAGGAAGGCTCATATGGCCTGGTGCCTTTCTGCCTTGGGCCTGGATGTGGGGTGCCCTCCCTGCTCCTGAGCACACCATGTTCTCCACCTGGAGCCCAGAGCATCTCCCAGACATATGCATTGAGAGCAGCTCTTCCTGGGACACTGACATGCACATATTAATGTTCCTGTACAGTAATTCCTGCCTCTCGAGCAGCCTTTGGGGTGGCTGATATCGGGATGCCACCTACGGTGGACCTGTTGGGGAGATGGAGAGGATTTGGCCTCTTGGGCTCCCCGATGGGGATGGTGGGCAGTCAGGGGCCTGTGGATACTCGCCCTCAGGAACCCCTGCCGGTGTCTACCCTGCTCCCTGCATTCTGCCGTGGAGGGAAGATCTGTCAGGGGGCCAGGCTGTGGCTCCTCTCCTGAGGGTGGGGGTGGCTAGCTGGGCAGGGCTGTGAAAGCCACTTATGGGAGCACAGGTTTTTCTTGGCTACATCAGGGTCATCTGAGTCAGGCCTGCTTTTCTGAACTTCTAATAGTGTGATTTACATCAAATCCTTTAAGTGTATGAGGACTTCATGCTATGCATCTTAGTCTTTTGTCTTTGTCATGGATTCTGCAACTTCCCATTTATGTGAGGTGGCCGCAGCATTTGACAAAAGTTACCTTAACTGGCTTGTTGCGTTGTTAGATCTGTTAGTGAATGAACTTTTTATAGCATTAAAAAATAATTGAAGCTGTTCTCAGAAAACATTAACTATCCATGTTGTTATAACCATAAGTACTGGCTTTTTTTTTTTTTTACAGTTTTTGGCTGGGGCTGGGTTTGAACCCACCACCTCTGGCATATGGGGCTGGTGCCCTACTCCTTTGAGCCACGGGCACTGCCAGTACTAGCTTTTGAACGTTCCTCTCTTTAGCAGGGAGAGATGAGACGTGGCAGCATCCCTGCATTCCACTCCAAGGTACAGAGATGAGCAGAGAACAAGAGCCACATCCTTCATTCTGAGAGGGGAACTGAGGCTTCTCGAGGAACATCTTTAGATACACACATGTAGCTTTTCCAAACCCACAAGCAAACCTTGGTTTAGATGCCACATGCCCACTCAAAGGTGAGACATTTCTGAGACTGGCCCAGTGGCAGGTGTGCTGGACCTGTCATGGAGAGCAGGGAAGGAAGATCGCTGGATCCTGGCAGTGCCTCTCATGCTGTCCTTGAAATGGCTCACAGCTGTGATTGTACTTGTTGCTGGATGAGCCGGACTGGCTTCCTGGAAACGTGGACAGAACCCCTGAGTGCCTAGAGGGGGGCTTGAGACCCTAAGGATAAAGGGATGTGATGGGAATGCTTGCCTCAGACTGAGGGTGAGGGAGCAGACCTAGGACGTTGTCTTTGGTGGGAATTCTTCAGTACGTGACCACAGCGTGTCTCCCCTGACGTCTTCATCCAGCTGTTCCTTCCCGGACACAAGCACGACCACAACTTGGTAAGAGAAGGATTGCCTCCAAGTAGGCAATTCTGTGCAGTGAATCTCTGGCCACCAGGGGGGGCCAAACACCTCCGTCCTGAACTTTTGGCCGCGAGGGGCGTCTTCCGAGGCTGGCAGGTCCCTGGTGACCTGTCCCCCCACTGTTCCTTACAAGTCACTATCTGCTGCTCTTGCTGACTCTGTCCCCCGCCCCCCGCCTCCGTCCCGACCCTCAGCTCGAGTTCGGCTCCTTGCTCTCTGCTAGGGTGATGTTATGTCCTCTTCTCAGGGAGACAAGTTGACTTTGAAAGATTTTTAGGCCCCGTTGTCACAAGGTACACAGAATTTCCCTGGGCGTTGAGAGTGCTGTCTGCGCTCCCGGCTGCTATGGAGCTGCTAGGCCACCAGATGGTGCCAGAGGATCCCTGGCCAGGAGCCGGGAGGGAAGGATGAATGATTGTCCCTGGTTCCCTGCAGACTCTTAGGGTGTCTTGAAATACCTTGGAGTCTTTCATTTCATTCCTTTCCCTTAGGGAGATCTGTCATGTATAAAGTTAGGTATCCCCCTTTCCAAACTCAGGTATTTTTGGCACAAGTGAATCCTCCCTGCAGGTGGTATCACTGAGGAGTTCCTGGCACCTGCTCAGCCCCCAGAGCTTGGGTTCCCTCGCAGAGGCCTCCCTGCCTCCCTGCCTCCCTGCCTCCCTGCCTCCCTGCCTCCCTGCTCAGGGCCCGTGCTCCGGAGGGCAACTGGTTTTTCAATATTCTGAATGAACTTCTCATATTACAGTGGTGTGTTCCTCTGGCTCAAAATTTTTCTTCAAGAATTTTTATGTAAATATAAAATCAGTAGCTTGATTTTACAAACCAAACTTTAGATCTATCTTGGCTAAAGCCAAAGTATATCACACAATAAGGATGGGGTATGCTGCCTAGAAGTCACATTCTTCACTGCAGACTGAAAAATCCCAGTGTGACACAGGACTAATCTACAGGGCAGCTGCCTGCCCTAACTCGGGAAATTATTTGGGTCACTGAGTGTACAGACAACCAGTAGTTCCTGCAGTGATCCAAGCAGTGTGAAGCATTCATTGCTGTCTTTGATAACCTTAAAATCTTTAAGCATGCCCGGTGGCCCACTCTTGGGTTTCACACCTGAGGTTCTCAGGGTCTAAAAGTCTTTCTATCTAGAGTTCTACTGTTAATCTAAACTTCTGACACGTATGGCCCAACTTCCCAGTCAACTGTTTCTGCTTGAAGGAGTCTGTCCAGTGACACCAGATCTAGGGACTGCTGAGGGGCAGTTCTTTGATTTTTCCCAACTTAGAGATATTATTCAGCTTGTAACAAATACTACTTGCAAACTTTCTGCACTAGTAAACCCTGGTGTTTATACCTATTTCTGGACTCCAGAAGGGGCAAAGTTTTCTTTTACTTCAAATACATGAAAAACCAAGGGTCCGTAGAGGCAGACTGTTAGATGGAGATCCTCATGTATTACATGTCCTGGTGACACCGCAATTTCGCTCTTGTAGGTTCTCGGTCTCAGTGATTCAAAGAATGAATCCGCCGACCACAGATCAGTGGTAAGACAGGATTTATTTACAGAAAAGAACACAGAAGTGCCAGAGCTCCTGGCAGAGAGAAAACTGGAGTCAGGAGAGAAAAGTGCTCTCTCTCCCTCTGTCTGTCTGTCTGTAGGCTCTTTGTCTAGAGGTATACATAGTTACATGGGGCCCTCGGTAGTTACATTTCTACATTTCACAGGGCTTGGTAGTTATGTGTCTGGGACACTGGGACATGTCTGGAACAACATGTCTGGGACATGTCTGGCCCTCCGTAGTTACATTTAGCGGGGCTTGGTAGTTACATTTAGCTGTCTGGGACATCGTGTTTGGGTCACAAATGAATGGTTACAATCCCTTTTATTCCCAGGTCTAGGAAATGGGGTCCCCCTGCCCACCCTCCAGCCTGCTGGTTCCGCAGCTTGCTGCCACCGCACCAACATCACCAAGGCAGAGGCAGCAGGTCTGCGCTCCCCCCCCCCCCCCCCAGCTCCACCAGCTGGCTGGGATGCCACTTGTCCTGTATCATTGGTGCGTGTGCTCAGGAGTAATGCCAGGCAGGAAGTGAAGAGCAAACTTAGGTGGAGGAAGGCCTTGCTTTATTTTATTTGGAAAAGAAGCTTCCATCAGTCTGTAATCGCCAGAGCCAGGGTGGCCCACCAGACCTAAACTGAAGTGTGCCATCTAGATGGGCACGGTTACCTCTCCGACTAATAGTTGGTGATGTGTTCCCAGGGAAGGGACACAGCTCTGGCTGAAGCAGCTCCCATGAGGAAGGAGAGCAGCCTTTCAAGGAGGATGAGCGTCTGGTGCAGCATCTATTCAGGAAGGAGATGTCTCATGTCCTGGGGACAGGCAGAACAGGGCTGAGGCCCCTCCCTCGTCCAGGTCCCTGTTGTCCTCATGTGCTGGTTTCCTTGGCATCCCAGCAGGGATGAGTTCCTCCCTTCTGGCCCTCAGGTCCCTACCCAGGGGAGCCCAGGGATGGACACGAGGCTCCTGCCGTCCTTGTGAGACTAACAGGAACAGCTGGTGGCCATGAACCTGGCGATACTAAAGAGGTGTGTGGTGGGACTTTCCTGAGTAGTTTCTTTGGGGGAGCCTCTGTTCTGTGTCCACAGATGCCCCAGTCTCTTTCCTAGTACCCTACTCTAGCTGGGCGTGCCTCTCCCCCATTGCTACACCCTCCATGATCACATCAGATGGGCTGGGTGGTGACTTGGAGCATCAGCCCACCTCAGGGCTGCACCTGCTCCCTTCAGCGTTGCTACTTCCCTGGGTACTGTCTCAGGCACAGTACTTTGTGGTCATCCATTTGGGGAAAAGTCCTGTCTACCTCCTGTGTTCCGGAACATGGCCTAGAACATTTATCTTCTCAGGTATTCTAGAAACTGTTTTCCAAGATAACTTCATCTGCCTTCCCTTTGTCTGAGACTGGGGGATTTGGGACACTACTGATGTAACTAGAAAAACAGAGCATGACTTCACCCCCAAACCATGCTGAAAAAGTCTGAGTGCCCTGAACATAGCTCAGTGTGGCCTGTCCCTGGGCATGATGTTATGAAAATAAAGCACTTGTGCCACGCCTCTAATCAGTCTGCCACAGATGTATGGGAGAGCCTGTTGTCACTGTCTATGCCACAATTGGGACCTCGCGTGCTGACGTGGGCATCCCACTGAGACTTCTAGAGTTGCCTGCAGGGCTCACAGGTCTAGCCAGCAAGGATTGATGAGATTTCATGCAATCCTAAGGGGCCAGAAAGAAGGCAAAGCCCCTGAGGGTGGGGTGCAGAGTCACTCCTGTGGAGACAGCTGCCCTCGGTCTTTGCTGAGGACATCAGAGGGCATTCTGCTGTAGTTCTGTCATGGGAAGACAGGTGTGGAAGCTGAAACCTGAGTTTCCAGTTTCTAGGAAATGGATTTGGGGTGGCTTTGGTCAGAGGTGAAGAGAAAAGGTTTCCTAAACTGCAGTTACAGGGCTTTGACTACTGTCTCACTTTCTTTCCTGTCTCGTTTGGGAAATGTTTTCTTACCTGTTATGTCCTGAGATTTTTGTACCATGAGGCCCCACACTCTTGCTGTACAGCTTGGTGGGGGGTTGAATTGGACCTTTGTGGCATGCTGTGTGGCCACAGGCACCAACATCACCAAGGCAGAGGCAGCAGGTCTGCGCTCCCCCTCCCCCCCCCAGCTCCACCAGCTGGCTGGGATGCCACTTGTCCTGTATCATTGGTGCGTGTGCTCAGGAGTAATCCTTAGTGAGCAGATCCTTAGTGAGGAACACTGCCTGGTTGGAGCCCAGGAAGGTGCGTCCCTGCAGGTGGTGAGCAGGGTGAGTGACTGTTCTCTCCCCACAACTGCTGCATTGTTGAGCCATCTCGGGGTTTCCTTTTTTTCTTCTCAATGTGTCTTCAAGCAACTCAAACACATTGTTGCAGGAAGATGAGGCCCAAAGGAGAGAAAAAGCACCCAAACACCACGTTTATAAGAGAAAGGGCTTTGTTCACCAGTGGGAGCTTACGGCATAAAATTCCAAATGGCCACGCTCCCCGACTGGCTTGGTCTTTCCCTTTTTATCGACAGTCAAAAAGTTCCACCCCACAGGTACCTTCTCATTGGCCAGTTTGAATCAAGCGGGAGATGCTATTCCAGCCCCTATAGCACTACAGGGTTTCACAGAACTTGGAAATTTCCCAAGAGCTGAGTCACCATGGAGAAGACTCTGCAGGTGTATCCTTGTGGTCTCCTTGAGAAGACTTATTCTCCTAGACCTCACCCTTCTTGGGTATCCTCTCTCATCTCGAGACCAAAATGAATTCTGGCAACTTCTTGGAAAATTGTTCCAAGGAGTTTGAATACTAAGCATAAATCGGGGGGGGAGGGGGGGCGCTTTTTTCTTGGTCATGGAATGGCTAATAGGGGGTCATAAATAAGGATTTAGAAAATAACTTGTCATTTCTTTATACCTGATTATTCTTATCTTTCCTGTAACTGGAATATAAGATGCCAAGTGCCCTTCCCGGGACGAGGCCAAGGCCTCTCATTGTTAGTGTCCGGGTAGCTGCTTGTCCCCAAAGACTAAGAATCTAGATAAGATTGACAGAGCCATGTCTTGGAATCTGTCACCCTTGAGAGACTGTGGTAATGCAGCATGAGACACATGGTTAGAAGGCGTCACTGCCATTCCTGGTTACGGTGGCTGTTCCTGACGACAAAGGTGCCTGCTGTGCTGGTATGCTGCTTGCAGGGCAGTAAAATACTCCTGGTTTCTTTGGTTTTATTACATTCCTTCGTGTCCTGTCCCTTAACTCAGGAAGTGATTACGAATTCCTTCATAAAATAAAGAACTGGCCCAATAACATTTCACTGCATTTGAGGTCCTTCAGACTAAATTCTCATGTCTGACCTCTGCTCAGTGGCTGAGTGGGAGCTAGAACCCAGCTGTCCTGAGCTGCAGAATAGATCAGAGGATGGTGGCAGTGTACTTGGAGGTGATGCCTACCACCAGACGTCATGTTCTGCTGGCAGCAGGAGAGTGATGGAGCCTCTGGGCTCCAGTGTGTGCTGGGGTGGACATCAGGGCAGCTAGAGCCAAAGAGCCTGGGCACCTCCTCACATCCCCCGTGCTCCTACTAGGCCTCAAGACGACTTCATTCTACATCAGTGTCTTCTCAGCTGCTCCCTGGACCATCAGGACCTTGGACTGTCCACTGTTTCTTGTCAAGTAAATTTCTAGCTCTTCACCCCTTCACTCAAGAAAATCCTGCAAACTATTTGTCAGTTTCCTAGCTGGTCCTGAGAGATAATTGTTTGCATGTAGGACTCAATATGACTTTTGGGGGATGACACAGTAGTGTGAATAATTCTGAGTGACCCTTCGATCTGAGGTGCTGCACGCAGGCCTCCTAAACACATGCTCAGCTTGTAGGTAAACATGTAGGTAACCTTGTACCACATGTCTTTTGATCTTTGTGAAAATTAGGCCAAACACTACAACCTGCCCGTTGGATCTTAGAACGGCTCTATTTGTCTTTCTACCGAAGATCTGTAGAATTATCATTTAATGTGAACTAAGATCTTTTCCATATTTTTGCTTACTTCAATTATAAGGGACTAGTTGGGTTTTTAAATATAAAAACCTTGTGATAGGACATTCTCAGTGTTAAATCGTCTATATCATATTCAACTTTTTCAGATGGTCTTTTTATTTGCGATCACTAATATGAATGTGTGAGCGTGGATGGCTCTTCAGCATCAGATCCAAGCCCCCAGGGATGGGGCTTTCTCTTCCCCTCGTGTGGGACTCAGAGCTCACCGTTTAGCCTTGTCTTTGCCGTTAACATTGTGACAGTTTCGTGCTCATGGCCGTTAAAATACCTGAGGTGAGAAGAAATGCCAAATGGTGGTACCAGGAAGGAGCCTTCCGTGCAACAGGACCAAGGAGGAGATAGAAGTCAACTCTGGGGCGTAGATCCAGAGAAAGAAGTAATCACGTCAGGTGCTGCTGACAGGTGAAAGAGGAGTAAGGCAGGGAAGTGACGCTTGGTGCTAGCAGTGCTAGAATAGTTCAGGTCATAGGAAGAAAAAGTAGCCTCACTGAGTTTAAGAGAAAAAGGTTTAAGGATCAAAAAAAATAGGATGGGAACTGGACATGGTGAACCAGACAGCCCTTCAGTGAAAGGGTGTAAAGGTGAGCGGAGAAATGCAGTGGAGGAGGGGTAGTGAGGAAGGATTAAGGAGAAGGGAATGGGGATGGCGTGGCTGGAGGACGGAACCCTTGAGCCCTCCAGTGGAGTCACTGGCTCCGTGTGTCATTTTGGCAGATGCAGAGCTTTGACAGAAAGAGGGACGTGATACCTCTCACCTTGCATGAGAGGACAATTGCTGCCTGCCTTTCCCAATGTGGCATTTGTCCTTACTCCACAAGGATACTTCCCTGTACGATTGGCAACCAAACTCAGTTTTAATGTTTACTAAGCATTTCAGAAAGATACGCTCAGAAGAACTCAGGCGTTAACACTTCTACTTCAGTGGAGAGGCTAGCAGGTACGAGGCCTTTATTTTGCTCGGTTATCCATTTGGAGTGTGTGTCTGCTGTGGTCAAGAATGAAGGCACACATGATTCTCATTGACAAGAATAAGCCGAGGCCCCATTCTCACTGATCATGACTCTCTTCACTGAGGCCCAAGGCTCAGACTCACACACTGAATCCTCACTCTCCAGGCCAAGTATGGTCTGTACCCTGGGTGTGTCATGGTAAAGAAGACTTGGCAGTCTATAGTTCTTAAGAATGTGGGGCTTCTAGAAGACATACCCAGACAGCCACTTCCTAGGTAGGGGTGTCTCCAACATCAATGTAGACCCTGTGTCAGAAAAGATCTCCTGGACATATAAGTTCCAAGAACTACCAGCTGTGGTGAAAGGTACATGAGTGACGTGCAAGAGACCCTGGGATTCTTGTACAGACCCTGGGATTAGTGGCAGTCTGACACTACCTCCTAGATCTAGTCTTTGCATGCAATATTTGTGCCTTTTGGTGAAAGGGTAAGTGGGGCTAGAACTGGGATAAATCTTTGAACGACATCTCCAGCACCCAGACTTGAGGCTTCGGTGATTTGTATTGTTGAGTTTAGGTAGAAGCTAATATGGCTTCTGAGAAAGACGGACTTTGGGAAGTCTTGTGGCCACTGAAGGTGCTCCAGCCCTTCATGGGGACAGCAGGTGATTGAGTGCTGCTCTGTGAGTAACACTGGGGTGTCACCCTCCAAATGTAGCAGAGCCCTCCTCACTAAGCCACCCTCCTAACGTAGCAGAGCCTCCCTCCCTAGGAGTGGAGGGCTCGCCTGTATGATAGGCTCCAACTGAGTTGCTCACTTGCTGGGCAGGCACCTCTGGGACTGGCACAGGTGAGCAATGATAAGAGCCATCTGCGTGTACAAATTCCCTCTGAGATTGTTAAGCATATGCTTTAGAAAAGATACAAAACAGACACGTAGGCATTGGTATGAATCTCCTTATTCCAATAACCAGTCTTCTCTCACCTGAACATTCTTTTTTTTTTTTTGTAGAGACAGAGTCTCACTTTACCGTACTCGGTAGAGTGCCGTGACATCACAGGACTCACAGCAATCTCCGACTCCTGGGCTCAAGCAATTCTCCTGCCTCAGCCTCCCAAGTAGCTGGGACTATAGGCATCCGCCACAACCCCCGGCTATTTTTTGGTTGCAGCCATCATTATTGTTTGGCGGGCCTGAGCTGGATTCGAACCCCCAGCTCGGGTGTATGTGACTGGTGCCTTAGCAGCTTGAGCCACAGGTGCCAAGCCCCAGCTATTTTTGTTCTTGTTGCAGTTTGGCCAGGGCTGGGTTTGAACCCGCCACCCTCGGCATATGGGGCCGTCACCCTACTCACTGAGCCACAGGTGCTGCCGTCACCTGAGCATTCTTTTTTGAACCAAGCTGCCTAGTAGCGCTGCAGGCTTGAGAGCACTTTCTGTGATGTGGACCTGGGGTGTGGACCTGAAGAGGACCCAGTGCTGCTGTGTCCTGAATTCCTGAATAAGTGAAACCCTACACAGGTGACTCCAGAAGTCCCTTGTAGTGTTTGTTACCTTCCAGGGCCGGGGGCCAAGAGAGCCAGAGGCCCTAATACCCTCTCACTGAGGCTACTGTGAATCCCACACGTCAGGAAACCATTGAGTCCTTGCAGAACTTAGCGCAGAGGAGAAGCCTGTGCCGTTGGAGGCTATGTGTAGTCTCTGCGGTGTGCACAGCAGGGAGCTGCCCAGTCCCACATTGACAATGGAGGACTTGTTACTTCTGCTTTGGGAAATCCAATTGATAGACTCCAGTGTGAAACCTTCCTTGTACTCACTGTGGTGAAAGGTACATGAGTGACGAGAGGTAAGGATCAATTGGATGTATCACGGCCTGGCCCTTTCACCCTAACTTGGAACAATGGGAAAGGCCATCCACTCAAGTGCCCTGGAGGTGGGCGGAGGTTGCCAGTGAGGGTGCATGTCAGCTTGTCAGTTCAGGGCCTCCCTGCCCAATCCTGCTTCTTTTCCCCGCAGGTTGTGATCCCAAAAGTGCTACCAAACAACCTTCCTGCATTCCTAGGGAGCCCATCCTGTGACAGCCTTTTATTTCCTGTCACCATGATCCCCCACTGAGTAAGCATGTTGTGGCTTGAGAGAGGCAGGCCATGAGATCCTCTACCAGCTGATTAGTAGCTACTGCCATTAAAAATGGAGGGGTTGGTGTGACCACTGCCCTTTCCTTTCATGCAGAGCAGACAAAACCCACATTACGAGAAGTCTGCCCACGAGGACAGCTTTCCCATCACTAATGTTGCTGCATCCTCTGCAGGACCCTTCCATACTCAGGTCTGGACACTTCAGTTTATCAGAAACATCCCAGAGGCCACAGGTGGGTTGAGAGCAACAGAATTTGCCGTGGGATTCTGAGCCACCTGCTCACAGCACATCATGCCTTCTGGAATTATTCAGAATTGGTCTTCATTTTATGATGTACAATCATGGTGCTTGCCTACCTTTGTAACTTGAGCTGCCTGTCATGAACTGGGTTTTAGCTAAGCCATCAAATCTTTTGGTCATTTGGCATTGTGTTGTCAGCTTTGGTCTCCAGCAAAGCCTAGCAGCAAGCCAGACACTGTTGTTGTTCAGGAGAAGAGGTCATGGACTTGCTCTGATACCCTCGACGTCTGGATGATAGTTTTCTTAGTGTGTTAGCTCCAGTATTAGAGTTTGCTATCTCATAAGGCCCACGTGATGGGATATCTTCACCCGCTGCCCAGCACACACTTGTTCTAGGCTCCCCTTCAACTTGGCAGCTTATGGTTTACCTGGTAAAGGGGTGTGAGCAGCACCCAGACGTGGTCTGTTATCTCCAAGCATTGAACCACCTACTTCCTGGTGGATAAGTACAAGGTACAATAATTTGTCATTTACTGTAAAGAGATGTTCTGATATACCCGTGCCCCTGATATGGCAAGCCTGAACTTTTCCTTCTTTTATCTCAAGATATTAAGGGAGTACAAGTGTTTTACATTGTATGGATCACTTTTGTAATGCTAGAGTCTCGCTATAGCTGTGCCCATCATCCAAATAGTGTTCATAGTACCCCTTAGGTAGGTTTTTTTCCCACCTCTACCCCCTAAAAGAAAAAAATTTCATTACAAGGGCACTGCACTTAAATTTTATTTTTAGGCCTGAACTTCTGAAAGGTGGTTATTTCCTATTACTCAAATTTTAAGTCACCCCATGTGCCTGCTTCTTGCTCAAGTCTAACCGAATCATGACCTCAATGTCACAGAGCAGCCTGTGAGATAAAGATCAGATCTCGGGGAGGACGCTGGGCGTAACTGTGATCTTACGGAAGGGATGCTGCTGACCAAGCCAAGGGAAGGCAAACTGCCACAACTGTCATTAAAAAGAGACTTTGCAAATCCACTGTCCTATTTTGTCTCATTCTGATTTTTATCTTATCTGGTTTATAATACCAGTTGAACAATGTTAAGGTTTGGCAATATTTTCTTAAAATATATTGTTTTAGGCATCCTTTGTTTTGACATTCCTTGCCTTCTCTCTTTCTTAAAGTATGGCCTTTCAATGTCTCCTTAACCAGTGTCACTGCCTACATTTGCAAAGAAGACTACAGCAATGTTTAGGTATAAATGTAGTGGACCAATTGTATGGCATCTTACCAATATTAGGTCAATATCTGTAGGTTTCCTTTATCAGCTTTAAGTAGTCAGAACACTTAACATGAGTTCTACCCTCTTAAATTCTTTTTTTTTTTTTTGAGACAGAGCTTCAAGCTATTGCCCTGGGTAGAGTGCTGTGGCATCACAGCTCACAGCAACCTCCAACTCCTGGGCTCAAGTGATTCTCCTGCCTCCGCCTCCCAAGTAGCTGGGACTATAGGTGCCCACAATACCCGGCTATTTGTTGGTTGCAGCTGTCATTGTTGTTTGGCAGGCCCGGGCTGGATTCGAACCCTCCAGCTCAGGTGTATGTGGCTGGTGCCTTAGCCGCTTGAGTCACATGTGCTAAGCCTCTTAAATTCTTAAGTACATATATAATAGTAACCATAGTTAAAAGTTGTTCAATACGACTCGGTGCCTGTAGCTCAAGCGACTAAGGTGCCAGCCACATACACCTGAGCTGGCAGGTTCGAATCCAGCCCGGGCCCGCCAAACAACAATGACGGCTGCAACCAAAAAATAGCCAGGCATTGTGGTGGGCATTGGGAGGCGGAGGCAAGAGAATCGCATAAGCCCAGGGGATGGAGGTTGCTGTGAGCTGTGATGTCACAGCACTCTACCCAAGGTGACAGCCTGAGGCTCTGTCTCAAAAAAAAAAAAAAAGGATAACTTTCATGCAACGGTCCTGCTGCTCTTTTCATGGGGACACTATTCACATATATCACTTATGGTGCCCCAGTGCTCAAAACATTCCCAGAACCTCTCCTGGAGGACTGCCTGCAGTCTGCAGCGAGCTCCACTAAATGCACTTGATGGTGGCACACCTTCAGTCTTTTTTTTTTTTTTTTTTTTTTTTTCAGTTTTTTGCCAGGGCTGGTTTTGAACTTGCCACCTCTGGCATACGGGGCTGGCGCCCTACTCCTTTGAGCCACAGGCACCGCCCCACACCTTCATTCTTTCAGGGGGGATCTGACTTAGGAAAACAGCAAAGTGAATCCAACTGTGGAACACTACCCTGGATTCAATGAGAGGTGCCACTTTAAAAAATGAGACCAAATTTCCTGTAGGCCTCATAAATTAAGAGTTTTTAAGATGCCTGAGCAATGACAATGCTGATGGACTCGCAGATTCTCCTGGAGCGGTTAATTCTAGAGAGGTGACGCTCACTGGACCGGTGTTTTGTGTTTATAAAATGGGTCCTTTTGTTGCCTCTTGTGTGGATGTTCCTATTCCTCCTCAGTTTCAGCCCCTTTTGATTTCTTGCGGATTTCCCAGTTAAAGCTGTGGCAGGCAGGGACCCAGCGATTGTCATGAAGCCCCAGCTGATGGTAAGGAAGGCTTTCTGGTAGTGATGGCAACACATCCAGTTCCCCAGCTCACAGGGAAATGCCTGGCAATAGGGCTTGGGGTGCCACGGGCACAGGGACACATCCCCTCTCACTTTTTCTTGCAAGGATCCTCTCTATAGCATGGATCTCAAACCTGGTGAGAAACTGCTGGCCTAATATTGTAGTGTTCATAATAAAACTTGAAATAGCAGCAGGTACATTTAAGAGCCACTGAACTTAGTGGGAAGCAACCTAAGATTTTTACCATAATGTTATGGGGCAGAAAAACCAGGTACTGCTGAGGCTCCAGAAGCTGCAGGATTTTTAATCTTGGTCTCCAGAAAATCACAAGACACCTGCTTCCACAGGATGCCTCAAGCACTGAGGCAGTTTCCACAGAGGAAACTGGAACAAGTGGCTCAGATGTGCTGTCACCTTCAGCCACAGCAAGCTGGCTGGACTCTGAAGCCGCTTTTCTTATACTTTCACTCAAGCGGGAACAGTCTGATGGGTGCTGACCAGGTGGCAAAAACATCCCTGGATGTGGGTCTTCACAGGTGTCTAAAGTGGAAGGCTGGTCTTTCTCCACCTTGGACACAGGGGTGCCTGGAGCACAGCGGCTGCTCTGCTCTGATGAGGACTTGGGCTGGGAAGCGTTACAAGCACTCTGCTCATACAGCCAGCAGCCTCTGTGGGCAAGTCAGTGGCTTGGGGATAGATGTGGGAAGAAAAAGGCAACCTAGCAAGTTCATCTCTCATTTCCACATCATACCTGTTGCTATTTTTCATGGCAGTTCGTGGATCTGGCTCTAATTCTGCACCCGTGGACAATGAGAGATAGCACTGAGAAGCACCATGCCAGGCCTTGTCCACCTAGGGAAAATGTCTCCATCTGTCTGTGAGCTGTCCAGGGGCTGACTGTGAAGGCACTGTTGGTCAGCAGAGCTGCCACATCTAGAAAACCCTCGCTTTTACAATGAGAATCAAATCTGTGCCAAGCAGGAGCTTCCCAGCCAGCAGGGGATGCTGAGGACTCCTGCAGCCTGGACGCTGGCAGGGAGGCCAGAGGTGAGAGTTCACACCAGCACTCAATGAGAGGGCTCCCTATAAACGCGGGGGTCTGTGTGGTGGCTGCCCCTGCCGAGGGGTGTTGTCCACTCAGCCTTGACACTCTGAAGGGGGTTGTCAAGTTGATCATTTCTGTGGAAACAGATTTCTGACCTTGTACTTTACATATTCCAGATTCTCCCTTGGGAACCAGTGAGAGACGTAAGCCTGCTTGAGCCTGTCTGGGAGGTTTAATATGCTAAGAGTTGATCATGACAGCTTACTACTGAAGGAACACTCAGAAGTAATTATTTTCTATTGATGTTTACTGGTATCTTGTAGCAGACTATATAGCTCATTGCAAGGAGAAGTGAGAGCTAAGCTTGCAACATTCAGTAATTGTAAGAAACACCTTGGTGACAAGGGCAGGGGAAAGGTTTCGGCTCTCAACATGAGAATAGGAGAGCTCGCTAGGCAGAGCGTTAGAGATTGGCAGTCTCTACACCTGTGTGCTAAGAGCCACGAGGTTGTATCTATAAGAAGCTGCAGGAGCAGGCAGTCAGGAAGCGCGCATTCACAGACCTGCTTACTCTGACTGTCGCTTCTCCTGCCCGCAGAACAACTGCACAGCGTCTCTCAACCAAAGACTGCTTAAGATTCATCCTCTCACTAAGACTGCTCTACTCCCTCAAATACTCTCTCCCCTTTCTGCTAAAGCAAATAGCCCTCAGGCATCTGAGGGTAATTGTTTTGAGGGAGCGAGATAACAGCAGTATCTCATTAGTGGCCCAACCATGGGAGCATGTATAACTAATTCCTTTCAGATTCTTCACCACTTATCTCTCCTTCCCTGCTCCTCTGGCTGGTGACTGGTCACCTTACTGTGACGACACACTGAGGGTGAACCTTGTACTCTCTGGCTACAGGGTGGAGAAAATCTTACAGTAAAAACTGGAAGGTTGGACGGTGCCTGCAGCTCAAAGGAGTAGGGCGCAGGCCCCATATGCCGGAAGTGGCAGGTTCAAACCCAGCCCCAGCCATAAACTGCAAATAAAAAAAGGAAGGTTGTAGCTGCCCCACCTTGCTCTCTGAAATCTTTTATTAGAAGAAAGTCTTGTGTCTAAAGCTTTTGTCTAAACTGATGGAAAGGGGGCTTGGGTCCCTTCAGCAGGAAAGTAGAAGAGCAAGGAGCTCATTCCAAGTTCCTACACATCACCCATAACCCATGTCCCTAAAAGGGTCTCCTGAAACACTGGTGGGCAGGTGAGTGAGGCTCAGTCCCTGGCCCTGAGCAGGTCTTGCAGTTACTGTGGGGAAACCCAGATATCAGCCTAACTTGAAGCTTCTGTTGGCATCAGGAGGCTTCTCTGCCATGGAAGAAGCAAATTTCCATTGCTGATGGTGACTCATGCGAGGAGGCTCAGTAACACCCATGCTGGCATGTGTGGGAGTAAAAGCACCAGTGTCTCACAGCAGTGGAGGTCCAGGCTATGGAGCTGCGTGTGCTGTAATTGGGCACATTGTTCAGAATGATACATGAAAACGGAAAGCTGCTGCTATTTTTTTCTTTGCATCAAGCAGATGTTGCAGTGGTTGCAGGCTCGTTGTCCCTCAGGTGACACAACCTCCAGTTCACGACCTTAACTCTGTGCCTGTGGAGAGACTGCTGCAGGTGCCAGCTTGACGCATTGACCTACTACAAACAGGGGCAGTCATGGTGTCCAGCGAGTGACTCACTTCACAAAAGAAAATCTTCATGTTTAAAAGCTTTTGATCAGAGAGTATGACAGAGTGAAAACAGCCAAGACCAGGTGTGCCCTCTCAGGATTGACCTGAAGGCCAAGAATTTAGGATCAGAAGGAACTGACAGTGGTGTGGGCGGAGCGAGCCTTTTCATGCCACTGTGTGGAAGCTGGACCCACTGTTCTCACAGGCTTTCTAAATGTCTCCCCTGCTCTTTGTGTCCTAAGGGATGGAGCTGCCTCCTGATTCTAGCCCGACCGACACCTTCCACCTGCTGCCGATTGTACCTTTAGTTTATAAAACCTGCAATGTAAAGGACCCTCCCCCCACTAGGCAGGTGGGTGTGCAGTCCTGCAGGATCTTCCGTGGTGAACAAACAGGTGTGCACAGACCTACCCGGGGCCCCTCCTGGCACTCTGCAAGGTGCACCTTAAGGTTTCTGGCATAGGCCATAGTACCCCTGGGATGTGATGGTGAAGTGGACATTGTCCGTCTCTCCTAGGTCCTGGCTCACAGCTGGCCTATGATGCTGGGTGTGGCCTGGGGTCTGAGCCATAGTGAGCTTCTCTGGCTTGACCCCTTGTAAGGTGACACATTCGCCATATTGATTATTCTCCAAATAGGGAGTTGATTTAGACAATATCTTGAGAACTGGTAGTTGCTATTGAGTGAGGCTGTTTTCAACCCTGCCCTGAGCTTTGCATTAAATAAGGCTTTGCAGTGAATAGGGAAATGCCCAAACGCAAGGATTGTGTACTAAACTTGGATCACCAAGAGGTTGACTTGTAATGCCCTAACTCCATCCATTTCTTTTTTTTTTTTTTCCGGGTTTTGGCTGAGGCTGGGTTTGAACCCACTACCTCTGACATATGGGACAGAGGCCCTACTCCTTTGAGCCACAGGCACCACCCACTAACTCCATACATTTTGAGCAAGCAAATTTTGTTTGCTTACAACAGGTTCAGCGCTTGTGCTTAAGTGGCTAAGGTGCCAGCCACATACACCTGAGCTGGCAGATTTGAATCCAGCCCGGCCCGCCAAACAATGACAGCTACAACCAAAAAATGGCCAGGCGTTGTGGCAGGCGCCTGTAGTCCCAACTACTTGGGAGACAGAGGCAGGAGAATCACTTGAGCCCAAGAGTTTGAAGTTGCTGTGAGCTGTGATGCATCAGCACTTTACCCAGGGTGACAGCTTGAATCTCTGTCTCAAAGAGAAAAAAAAAGAGCTTACAACACCCTCCCCCTTGGTAACCACAGTAGCCCCTTGAGCCAGCAGGGACCCTGCAGAAACAGGAAGTTTATCTGAAAGTTGTAAAATCTTGTGAAACCACAATCCTGTCTGTGCACATCCCCCAGAACCCCCTTGTAAGCACCCCTCCTCACCCTATAGATCTAACCTTTGCAGGTGTTGGCTTCAGCAAAAATTCTGCTTGTGCCAGGAATTCCCACTCCCCACCAAAGGCACGCACCCCCTCCAAAGGAGATCAAGAAACTTTGAAGCGTGACCTCGTTCTTGACTGCTGGCCAGTAAAGGACCCCTGCTTAACTTAACTGTGACTCAGTGTGCTGGCGTTTGTCTATAATTCCACTTTAGTTGGATAGAACAGACTGGGCAGGACCCCTCTGTGTGGTGACCTCCAGGCAAGCAAGTCTGGATTCCAGCATACCTGGCCCTGCTAGCCCACAGACGAGGACCCTCCCTCATCCTCGGGACCACGAAAGCCATCCCCACAAATTTTCAAATATCTGAAACCACCCAGATGAAAGCCATTGTACTAAACATGGGAGTCCCAGGTCAGAATTTAGGGGGTCTAGGAACCTTACTGGGGAAAATAAGCTTATACCTTTTTACTAACCTCCAGCTGAAATTTGCCTTTCCGCCCTGCGATGAACACAGGTAGTAAAGTTCCATAAAGCTAATAAGACCCGTGTGCCTCTGTCCCCCATAGAAACCACAGGTGTGTTCAAATCACATGGCAGGTGTTGGAAACGCTGGCCCTCCTCACAACACTCCCAAGGGCACGACACCACCGCATAGCGTTTCAGGACTCTGTGAAGAAGTACATAGTTGTATGTTAAGATATTTGACACTGTTGGCTCGGCGCACAGGGTTACAGTGCCAGCCACAGACACCGAAGGTGGCGGGTTCGAGCGCACCCTAGGCCAGCTAACCAATAAAGCCAACTATAACAACAAATAGCCTGGGTGTTGTGGCAGGTGCATGTAGCCCCAGCTGCTTGGGAGGATGAGGTAAGAGAATCGCTCAAGCCCAAGAGTTTGAGGTTGCTGTGAGCGGTGACCCCATCGCACTCTACCCAGGGCGACAGCTTGAGACTCTGTCTCAAAAATGCTGCTTCTCGGGACCGCGGAGTTTCCGAGGTGGGTGGGGCCTCCCCGGCCTTCCGCCCCCGCGGCTCCGGGCCGCCCACGAGCAACAGCGGAGCACTCGGGCTCTGCGCTGGCCGGTCCCGGACCTCCGGACTGACGTGCGTCTCACGGCTGGACGACGCCGGCCGCCTGGTTTGGGTCCTGCGGCTGAGAATGGCCTCCGAAAGCCCTGGCGTCCCCGGCCGGCGCGGGAGACTGGCAGCCGGGGGACAGCAGGCGGCGTTCCGGAGGCTGCTGCTGCTGCTGCTCCTGCTGTTGGGGCTGGTGCCCGAGCGCGCTGCCGGTGAGAGGCGGGGGCCGGCGGCGGCCGGGCGGAGGGGGGGGGGAGCCCGAGCTCCGTACCGAGCGCGGTAGGACGAGGGGACCAAGGCTGGAAGCGAGGCGGCCCCTCCTGGTTCTGGGCAGGCCGCAGGGCCCGGGGCGAGGGCGCTACTTGCCGCCTCCCGCTGAGGCTAGGGAGGGGGGAGGAGGAGGTCTCGGGGGCTGGCCTGCGGGTGTGGACAGCGGGAGGCCGACGCAGCTCGAGGGAGCTGGCAGAGATCCCCAACCTGCTTGGACCCACCTTCCCCACAGCTTCCTGCGGGTCCCTGTGGGCCCCTCCAGAAAGGGGCTGCTCACACCTGGCCCGCCTGGGTGGGGCTCCAGAAAGGCCCAGGGGACGCTTTTCTGGAGGTGCGAGGGTGGCTGGCATATCGCCTTCCAAGCAGTGGGTTCCCAGGGCCTGGAGTGTCCCTAGGGCCCGGAAGAAAAGAGGGCTGGAAGGTGGAGAGGGGCAATGGGATTTCTGGGACGTGGCCTGGAATTTGTGTTCTTTTCCTGTTTCAGCTTTGGTGAGATGGAGACACAAGTGTGCCCAGCGCACCACCTGTCCACATCCCACCCCATCCACCCTTTCAGGTCTCCGGTGCAGGCTGGGTGTGTGGCAGGTGCGGTTGCAGCAGGAATGCTAGCGTTTGCGCTGTTCCTGGTTCTCAGAAATTCACAGGCAGAAAGCCCTTGGCACAGGCTATTTAGAGACGACTTTTCGCTTTTGTGCCTGATAACTCTTGTTAGAACTTTTTTGTTGTTTGTTTTTTTTAGAGACAGAATCTTACTTTGTCACCCTCGGTAGAGCTGTGGCGTTACAGCTCACAGCAACCTCCAGCTCTTGGGCTTAGGCAATTCTCTTGCCTCAGCCTCCCAAGTAGTTGGGACCACAGGTGCCCTGCCACAACGCCTGGCTATGTTTTGTTGCAGTTTGCCCTGGGCTGGGTTCAAACTTGTCACCGTTGGTATACGGGGCCAGTGCCCTACTCACTGAGCCACAGGCACTGCCCTGTTAGAATGTTTTTAATACCTTAAATGAAATACGCAGGATTAGGAGGAAACAATGATGTTGCTATACAGTTATTTTGATAAATGTGTCCCAAAAATGCACTAAATAGCATCAAAGCTGGTAAGTCACCAGATGAGACAGGAAGTAGTGGGGGGATTACATTTGTTGTTTGCAACAACTATCATGTGATTGGAAAACACTTGTGGTTTCTATCTGGGACTGAAAGCGAAAGGTCCTGGTAATCCTGCTGTTCTGTGTCACCTTCATTCTTCATGAGAGGAAAGGTTATATTGCAACTAGAGGTTAGTGAAAAAGAAGAGGTTATTTTTTCTCAACCAAGATGAAGCTTCTGAATGCAAGTTTTCAGGTCCCTGCCGCTGGGGGGGTCAGTGGGTCCCAGGTAAAGAGCCCCTGCCCTCGGATCAGGGACACACAGTGATGTTTGTTATGCTTGGTAGGGGCAAGGGTGTGTGTGTGCACCCTTCTGGGGGGATGGTCAGGCCTGGTCTCCCAGAACCAGGCGTGTGCCCAGCTGTGGTCCTCATCAGGCCCTGAGGTCAGGTGGGGAAGGCCTGGCTTCCCCTCCTCCTTGGGGGAGGAGGGAGGAAGTAACCTGGTCAGATCTGCAGAGTGGACAGGGGCTTTCCAAGGGCAGCAATAATAAGTGCTGTATCAAGGATGTTCTGAGCCTCCTAGCACTCTATGACAAGGATTAGGTTTTTGTCACTGTGGTGAGAGAGAACACTGAGGCTCAGAGAGGTGAACTGCCTACCCAAGATCACACAGTCGCGTCTCTGGTCAGGATTTGAACACTGGCAGGCTGGCTCTGAAGCCCTTGCTGCCTCAGGGAAGAGTCAGTGGTCCTTTAGGATCAAGCCCAGCAGAGGCAGATTAATCAGAGGGCAGATGATCACAAAACTGGTATGGCAAAATTCAAATTGGGGGCTGGCAGGGGTGAGGGGTATACTCCCTGGTTTCTGGCCTGGGCAGTGCTGGCTGGGTGTGCTGCTGGTGCCAAGACCGGGTAGCGTGCAGGGCAGCCTGGGGGATGGAGGGGCTCCTGCTGGGCCCCTCTCACTCCACCCCCCAGCCCCCTTCTTGCCCTCCATGCTGACACCACAATCATATCCTTTCCTGGGTCCAGCCCTTATCCTCACCTTTACATTGATTTAACAGGTGGTTCCAATAGCACCCACCTTGTGCCAGGCACTATCCTGGGAACTTTATAATATCAACTTAGTTACCTCTCACAACAGCCTGTCTACCTCTTCTCAGCTGGGGAAACTGAGGCACAGAGGAGCAACTGAGCCCTTACTCTCCTCCCTAGACTTAGGTCTTGCATTTGCAGTCTTCCTTGGTCTTGGTTTTTCTGAACACGCCACAAGCTTTTGGACCCCAGGCATTCCTACTTGCTAGTCTCTGTGCCAAGAGCGCTCAATCTCAAATTTTAGAATTCTCTGAATTTCCCAGAGGGCTTTTTGAACTACATGACTGGACCCCACCTCCAGAGTTTCTGATCCAGTAGGGCTGATAAGGGGCCCAAGAACGTGCTTGTATAACAAGTTCCCAGGAACCGCTGATGCAGGTGGTACATTTTAGGTTCATTGTCCCAGAACATGCTTCCCTCCTGACTGCCTGGTGACTCACAGCTGGTGATATTTCCACTTACAAGACACCCTCAGCCCACCCCTAGCACCTGTACCACCTATGCCCTGACGCTCATAGCCTCTACTCACCTGACTGGAATTGGTTGTTTAATTGTCCCCTTCCCTGCCAGGCCACGGGTGCCGTAGGGACCATGAGCTCCATGTCTGTCTGGTAGTAGGTGCTCAACAGATGTTTGTCAGATGAGTAATGCCACAGGGGAGAGGTGGGACTGGACAGTATGGGAGGGCCCAGCACATGGGAGGGCACAGAGGCAGTATTGTGGGAGGGCAGGGAGGGTGCTGGGCGGGGGCCACAGAAGCATCGCTTGGAACTTCCAGGCCTGCTTGTATGCAAGCCCTGTCCAGGTCAGCTCCATCCAGGTCAGTGGTGGGTTTTCAGAGCTCCTAGGTCAGGTTGTCCTGGAGCAGCCAGGGGGGGACACTCTGGCAGAGGTGGGTGGGGCAGCCCCACAGCGGAGTCAGCCAGAACGTGGGAAACACAGTAACAGTCCTATACAGAGGCCTCGCCCTGTGGGCAGGGTGGTGGTGGTGGTGGTGGTGAGGGGGGGTGGGGGAGTGGGGGGATGTCCATTCCTGTGGCAAGGTCCCCTTCAACGTGCCTGTCATTGTCATTTCATGCCATCTCTCCCAGCAGTTGGCAAGGATGTATACAGAATTTGTGCCTGAATGTTTGAACTTATCTCTCCCCATTTCCCTCTTGCAGAGAGTCCCTGGGCGCTGCCCTCTGTGGTTGATGGCCCATCTCCCTTAGCAAAGGTGCTGATGGCAGAACTGGCCAGTCAGAAGTCAAAAGACAAGCCGTGGCCTGGAGGTAAGCCCCTGCCCACCTGAGCTGGCAGAGGCCAGGAGCCACCAGCCTGCAGGAGGACATGTCTTTAGTCTGGGAATCTGGTGGACTGTCACCGTTCACTCACACTCTCTTCCTAGCGGCCCCGCCATGAAGAGGTTTCTCCAGCCCTGAGGACAGAACCCCCCTTTCCTCAGCTTAGAAAAGGGCAGCAGGGCCTGGAGGGGGAATCCAGGCTGCCACGTGCTTTTGGGTGCAGGGCCTCAGTTTCTCTTTGAAATGAGATTTAGGTTTATCGTGAGGGTGACCTGATAGTGGATGAAAAGCACAGCAGTGCAGGGAGCACAGCCACCACCCCGGAAACAGCAGCTGAAACAGCAACTGTGAGCACTGTCACTGCTGCCTGTGCTCTCTGATGGCAGGAAGTGAGTGCCCCCTGTCTGCCAGGTGTGATGTGAAACAGAAGGGCCACAGTCAGCTGTGCTGCCCCCACCCCGGGCAGAGCCCACAGTCTTAGCAGAGAGCAGGGAACACTGTCCAGGCCCCTCTGAGGGAGGTCAGCCTGGAATCAGTAGGGCTTCCTGAAGGGAAGGACATCTGAGCCAGAGCCAGAAGAGGAGGAGAAATTGGCTGGGACAAAAGAGGCACTGCAGATGGGAAGGGCCTAGGTGGTGTTATGTGTGGTCAGAACATACCCGAGAGGTGGTAACAGCACTGTGAGTGTGAGGGGTACCTGGCTTCCTGCACACACCCTGTTCACACTGAGCACCTCCTCAGTGCCTGAGCTGTTCTGGGCCAAACGGAGGGCGGTCCTGCCCTAGAGGGGCTGACGCTGCAGGGGAGACAGGCTGACAAGCACACAAAATGCTGTCTGTGGTGACAGCACACAAAATCATGTGGACGTGAGGAGAGCCATGGGTGTTGATAAAGTAGCCTACGAAGGCCTCACTGAGAAGGGGACGGTCAAGCAAAAACTCTTGTTCATTAATTAGGCGACAGAGTCGGCCATGATGTATCTGAGAAAAAGGTGCCGAATCTTTAAACACACGGCATTGTTCTACTAGCCTGTCAGGGCTGAGTGCTCAGCAGAGCCCACCTGTGGCGCCAAGGTTGTGTAGCGCCAGGAGCCAGAGCCTAGACTTGCAGAATAGAGCTGGGCTAGCAGTGCCAGCTGTGGGACAGGTGCGGCTTGTGTGGAGGTGAGGATTCCCTAACTTGGCAGCTGTGCTTTAGGCCAGGAAGGACACTGACCTTTCTTGATCACCTCTGGGGAGTGCGTTACGTTCACATGAGTTAAGCTTGGGAAAACAATCAGCTTTGTTTTTTGTTTTTTCTTTTTAGAGACAGAGTCTCACTTTGTCACCTTCAGTAGAATGCTGTGGTGTCACAGCTCACAGCAACCTCCAGCTCTTGGGCTTAGGCAATTCTCTTGCCTCAGCCTCCCGAGTAGCTGGGACCACAGGTGCCTGCCCCAACGCCCGGCTATTTTTGGTTGCAGTTTGGCTAGGACCGGGTTTGAACCTGCCACCCTCGGTATATGGGGCCCACACCCTACTCACTGAGCCACAGGCACCGCCCAACCAGTTTTGTTTTAATCACTCTTCTTTTAACAGTGAGGTGGGAAACCTGATACTCACACTAGACATGAGCACACAGCGCAAGTAGGTCCTGAGAACCGGGCTGAGGAACTTTCTAGAAGTGAAGTCGAAGCTCCCATGTACATGATCTTTGGCTTGAATGTTTGACTGATTGTTTGATTAAACTATTTAATTATGATAAAATATACATAACATGAAATTTACCACTTTAACCATTTTGTGGTGTGTATTTCAGTGGCCCTAAGTGATCCATGTTGCTGTATAGTCAACACCTCTATCCACCTCCAGAGCTTTTTCATCTTCCCAAACTGAAGCTCCCTTCACATTAACTCCCCACACCCCCCTCTCTCCCTTGTCCTTTTTCTTTAACTGAAATTCTAGTTCTTGACCTTGAGGACAGTAGATGCTCAGTGGGTAGGCTCCCACCCCAGCTGTGCAGGCCCTACCAGGCCTGTGTTGTGAGACCCAGTCTGCCTCCGCAGGAACCCACACTCTCCACTACCACTACCTGGCACTGTCAGAGCCAGGCCCCGGCCTCCCACGGTTTCTGGCCGTGGGCTATGTGGATGACCAGCCCTTCATCCGGTATGACAGTAGCACTGGCAGGGCCAAGCCTCAGGCCCCATGGATGACACCAGAGGATGCCCAGTACTGGGAGACGGAGACCCTGAAGCAGAGGACCTGGGAGAAGGTGCAGCAGGTGGAAGTGTGGAGCCTGATGGACCACCACAACCAGAGCGGTACGTGGGCGGCTCTCAGGTCCCCACCCTCCTCATACCCTGCCGGACCCTTCAGGCCCCTGTGCCTGTCTGCCAGGGTCGCAGCTGCTCTGCCCAGCCTGGCACAGGTGTGGGGCACGCTTTAGGTGCACAGCCTCACCCAGGCCTCCTGACACGATCAAGTGGGGGTTGACGGGACCTTCAAAAATGATTGTAGCTCCATTGGTCAACCAAGGGCCAGTGTGATAAATATCTGTGGGAGCCCGTGATGCCTCCTGGTTGGCCCCCCAGGGAGCCAGTATCAGTGAGAGAAAGGGGGTGTTTCTTCTTCCTCTGCTTCCTCAGCCCAGCAGCCTGAGAGCCTGTGCTGCCATTACTGCAGCAAAGAGCGGGGCACAGAGGCCTGGGGAGGAACGCATAGGACGGCTGGAGCAGCAGGGCCAGAGGGCGGCACGGCCAGGCTCAGCAGCCTCCGTATTCTCACATTGCTGGAGTCAGAGCATGTTAGGCTCACCACCGAGGGCATCTTTCACCCATAAACAACTGTCCTTTGTCCTTCTTAGTGGCATATAAAACAACAGTGTGTTTTATAATCAGGAACTCAGGTGCCCTCTGAGCATGCAGAGAACCTGGCAAGTCTCTCAGCCTGGCTGCTCATGAGAATTAGCTGGGGAGCATTTGGAGGCTGTGGGGGGTGGGCCTGCCGCTGACTGCCCCACCTATCTGTGCAGGTGCACACAGCGCCCAACGCATGTTTGGCTGCAAGATCCACGAGGACGGCAGTTCCTCCAGTTTCTGGCAGTTCGGCTTTGATGGCCAGGACCACCTGTCGCTGGACCTGGAGACACTGAGTTGGGTGTCGGCCGAGCCGATGGCTGTGTGGACGAAGCACTGGTGGGAAATGGAGCGCTGCTATGCGGAATATGACAAAGCTTACCTGGAGGGACCCTGCCTCACCTCCCTGCGCCGGTACCTGGAGCTGGGAGGCCAGAGCCTCACCCGCAGAGGTAAGGCCCAACCTGCCATGACATGCCGACTCCCAGAGCCATCCCTGCAGACATGAGCTGCCCACCCAAAAGATGCCAGTTAGATTAGCACCACTGTGCTTCCTCTAGAGCTGGACGGAGGTCTGGACCTTAGGGTGTGCTCCAGGTCAGGTGGACAAGGAGTCTCCCTGCCCCACTGCGTGGTCTTGAATAAGGACCCTGCAGGCTCTGGGCCTCATTTTCTTCATCTGCAAAGCAAATGGGTCAAACTGGGTGGCTCAGGAAGTCCCTTTGGGGTATAATCCCCTACAGATCTGATCCTTGGGAAACAGACCCCAAGATGATAACATTCCCCACCAGGCCAGGCCCCCAGACCATAAGGCTTTAGGGAAGCTGAAGCCTCTTAGCCCCTCCCCCTGTGTACCCCTGGTTCTAAACATGCCCTCCGGGCTCCAGGTGTACCCTACACTTCTCCAGACCCTAAACAGCAGGGCTGGAAACATGGAGGCAGCTCAGGTCTAAGGCACAAGGCTATGGTGTTGCTAGGGAAGACAGGTGCTTAGGAGTGCTGAATGTAGAGACCTGGCTGGTTCTGTTGTCAGGGAGGCTGCAGGGCGGGAGGTGGGGTGTGTTAATGGGCTGAGCTGTGGGGAAGACATTCCTTGCAGGAAGGATAGGACAAACAGTAGCAGGAGGAAGAACTGTGATTGTACACAGAGGAGTCTGGCCTCATTCCAGGGGGTGCAGCTGGAGAAAAAGGCCTGGCATGTGTGAGGAGCCAGCCTGACCCCAGGGCCCAGGAGACGAGGGCTAGGTGTGTGTCCATGCATGTCGGCCTGTGGCCTGCATCTCCCCGCCAGCCTGACCCCAGGGCCTAGGAGAGGAGGGCTGGGGGTGTGTCTGTGCGTGTCAGGCCTGTGGCCTGCATCTCCCCGGGGGCTACCTCAGGCCTCACCTGGGTGTAGTGGTTCAGAGTGCAGGCACTGGAGCTGGGAGCCCCAGATCCGGATGACAGCTGCAGGATTTGTTTGCTGTGTGACCTTGGGCAAGTTACTTGCCCTCTCTGTGCCTCAGTTCCCTCATCAGTGTAACTTCCTAAAGGAACATATAGGTGTGCTACAGAAGGGAGTGTTGAATTCTCAGCACCAGGAGTCATTCTGCACCCTTTACCTGGGTGACCTCACTGAATTCTCAGCCATGCCAGGAAGGAACATTTGGTCTCCATTAAGCTTTGAGAGACAGAGTAGTTGTGGGGCCTCCACAGGTCACACAGCTGCAAAGGGGTTGAGTTTGGCTTCACACCCAGCCTGCCTGACTTCAGCCCCTAGGAAAGTCTCATCCTTCTTGCCTTTGACAAGCACTTACTAGGCACCTACTGTGTGCAGGAGGTCACAGGAGAGACGTGTAGTCTCTGGGAAAACTCTAGGCTCTTTGGGGAGAAGGGTGTGGATGTATCTATACAGGACTCAACAGCCCCGCCCTGGGCCCTCCTCGGAGGTTGGGGTGAGAGGTCACACCCTGTGGGAGTTCTTAGGAAAATGCCCCTTTGGGAGAGTTGGTGATGGATCCTCTGTGCCTCTGACATCTGTGTTTCCCCTGGAGGACCCCATTCCCGCCCCCTCCCTGTCTTCTACCTCTGGAAGATGCCGGAGGGCACAGCGTGGGGACAGGGGACCGGCAGAGCAGCTGTCTTCCCTCTGCTTCTTGTCTTGGGGACAGGGGACTGGCAGAGCAGCTGTCTTCCCTCTGCTTCTTGTCTTGGGGACAGGGGACCAGCAGAGCAGCTGTCTTCCCTCTGCTTCTCTTCTTGCCAGTTAACTTCCCTCTGCCTCTCTCCCAGATCCTCCCTCGGTGCATGTGACAAGGGACATGGCTGGGGATGGTGAAGTCATTCTGAGATGCTGGGCCCTGGGCTTCTATCCACCGGACATCTCGTTAAGCTGGTGGCTGGGTGGGGAGGAGCTGACCCTGGAAACTGAGCATGTGGAGACGCGCCCCAGTGGGGACGGCACCTACCAGACATGGGTAGCCGTGTGGGTGCCCGTCGGGGAGGAGGCCCGGTATACCTGCCACGTCCAGCACCCCAGCCTCAACCACATGCTCACTGTGGCCTGGGGTGAGGAGCTGGGCTAGCGAGGAGGGACAGGAAGGGAGGGGGGGTGGTCCCTGGGCACCCAGAGGCAGCTCCATGGTCTGGGTGGATGTTTCCTTTTCTCTGCCTTCTTTAGAATGGCCGTCTTATGGCAAATTCATTTCCCTGGTCATCTCCGCAGTCCTGGCCACTGTCATGCTGGCAGCTACAGCTATAATCTTGACCAAGAAGTGCCTTCAAGGTAGGTGGGGAAGAAATGAAGAAGTGGGGCCCTCCTGGAACTCCAGCCCTGTGAAGTAGAATACTCTGTCCCCATCCCACAGCCAGAATTCCCCCTGCTGGGAATCAGCTACTGCTGAGGCCCTGACCCTGGTCCCCCTGTGGAAAGCCCTCCACCCTGGTATGCCACCCCACAGTCAGGGGACCTTCAGGCCTGCCTTGGAAAGGGCCCAGAAGGCAAGCAGGGAGGGAATGTGGGAATGCAGAGCCCCCATGCTTCCTTTCTCCCACCTCTGCCCACCACCCACTTAGTCTCTTATGTTCTTTCTCCCACAGCCAGGGACAAGATGTCTTATGAGCAAGCCTCAGGTAACTGTGGGATGGGCAAGTTGAGGAAAGGAAGTCCTGGGTGCCAAGCACAGCTGAGATGCCATAGAGCCAAAGACGGGGTGGGTGGGTGTGGACAGGCACTCTTCCAGGCTCCAGTCCTGGCTGACCACAGCCCCCACCCCCTCTTGCTGTCCTGGACCATCCCTAGCTGGGGCCAGTGAACCCTGGATGTGGGGTAGAGGTGGAGGGTACACTGTGGGGAGCTACGACCCTGTATTTGGGGGAGGTGGGCCCTGGGGTGTCACTGCCCTTTCTCCTCCCTGCAGGTGGAGAGGAGCCCCACAGAGCCCAGAGCCCAGTGAGCAAGGACTGCTCAGTCTTTCTGTTTACCAAAGTTCAACATTAGGTAACTTAGGGGCCTTTGGGGATGTGTGTGGGGGACCCTCAAGGCCATGCTGGCTGGCTGACAGGTGTCATCGGACCACGAGTGCCCACCCTGTTTGTGTTGCTGAGATGGCTTTGCCATCTGAAGTCCTTCTGAAGATCTAATCGCTCCCCACTTGGGGGTGGGAGGAGGGCAGTAATAATAATCCTCATACTTGTATCACATCTGACAGTTTACAGAATGATATATGAAAAGTGTGTCTCACTTGAGCCTCACAGGTACCTTATGAGTTTGGTCATGCTCTTCTCTTTCCCACTTTCCTGCATGGAGACTGAGTCAAGGAAGAACTAGAACAAGGTCAAGAAGGAGCTGTGCACGTGAGGGGCAGCACCTGCCTGGCCTGCCAGCTTGGAGAACGCCGCAGCTGCCCTTTTTGTCAGTGTGGTCCCATCTCGTGAGGAACGTAGGGGTGGGGTGTGTGTTCTCATCTGTGGAAGCAGCTCAGGGAAGCATATAGAACAATCTTGCACACCCCTTTTGAGTGTTTTGGATTTTTACAATGAACACGTCACTTTTGCAGTAAGGGAAAGACCTCTTTTTGCTGTGTCCTGTGGAAATGCTTCTTGAGTGTGTGACCTGTGGAAGGCCCAGCCTTACCTCCCTGCATTTTCTTCAGAGCAGAAGGCCCATATCTCCTTTGTGAATAAAAATCTCATAAGATCACATGTCTTTGTTTGTTCAATGAACCATTACCTTCTCCAGCTACCTGGTATGCAGGGGGTTGGGATTCCCAGTCAAGGACAGGGTCCCCTGCAAATGAACCCCAGGTAAAGGCTCCATCTTCGTGGGGTTGTTGGATTTTGGTGGATGAAGGACTTGAAGCCAGGCCATCTGCATCCCCTCCGACCCTACATATTCCTCAGCAGACCCCAAACCAGGTTGGATGTTTTGCAGCCCCAGGAGGCCTCAGCCCAAGGATGTGAAAGACTTGAGTCTAGAACAAAATTTCAGCCTGTGCTCAGGGCCTCAGCAGTGAGCTGGTAACTGTCTGGCTTTACTGAAGGATGTGTCTTTAAGTGTCCCTCTGTCTCAAGGACACTATCGTGTATGTTTTGCTGACCATGCACCAAACAGGGTTTTAAGCCCTTTTCGTGCATTAGGTCGGAAAGCACACCTGTTCAGAAGGATTAATAATCTTGGGCTACAGGTGAGGAAACTGAGGCCTAGAGAGTTCAAGTCACTGGCCCAGGGACCCATAGCCATTCCTGGCAGATCCAGGACCCTAGGCCAGTCTAGCTTCGGGGGAACCATGTAGAATGACTGTCCATGTCCTCCTTCCTATCCTTTTGGGTGCTTTGAATTTTTACAATGAGCACATGTCACTTGTACACCTCTACACCAAAAGCCTCGATGACAACCCTGCCATTCTGAAAATGGCAGTAAGGACAGGTCTTCAGTCCCTTACCTGCAATTCTGAAATCTTGAAATCCAAAAACCTTCAAAGTCAGGAGTTTTTCCTGAGTTTGGCCTCAAAATTTGCCCAGAAGTAAGGTTGTTCATACTCAGTAATTACTCCCTGTATGGTGTGCCTTTTTGCAATTTCCAAAGAAATATTGATGTATTTGATTACAACACTTCAGGCCCCTTTGGGAGTGTGATATAACATCAAAAATCCATACCTGGGTGACACCCATATAGCTCAGTGGGTAGGGCACCGGTCACATGCACTGAGGCTGGAGGGTTCAAATCCGGCTGGGCCAGCTAAAACAACAATGACTGCAACAAAAAGGTAGCCAGGCATTGTGGCAGGCACCTGTAGTACCAGCTACTTGGGAGGCTAGGGCAAAAGAATCGCTTAAGCCCAAGAGTTTGGGTTTACTGTGAGCTGTGATGCAACGGCACCTTACCCAGGGTGACAGCTTGAGACTGTCTCAAAAAAAAAAAAAAAAAAAAAAAAAAAAAAA